>JAOPJG010000237.1:0-33242 GCA_027478255.1 Dispira simplex | reverse complement strand
GGCAAAAAAACTCAAAATAATCCATGTGTGGGATAATAAAATATGATGGAAAATATAGGGAAAATAACCTTAAAAATTGTAGGCTTAAACTAAGTAAAATAGATAGAAAAAATCATAGGGGAATGGTGCATTTGCAACAATCATCCAATTCTCATTATTGGGAATTGGTCAGCACCAATGGTTAAGTACCATGAGCCCATTTGGGGCAAATGCATGTGGGAAATGCTGGTACATTCAGGGTTTAGAGTTTTCCTGTTGGATGAGTATAAAACATCCAAGGTTTGCCCTGGGTGCCACATAGGTCACTTAAGTGCATTTAAAACTGTCAAAAATCCACATCCCTATAGGAGAAAGTCACAACCAACTGTCTGCTGCCATGGACTACTGAAGTGCTCCAATGACAAGTGTTTGAAGTCTGTGATTGGTGGAACCCCTCCTGTTCATCTTTGGAATCAGGTTGTTGCTGCTGTCCTGAATTTCTGACACATTCTCTTCAGTCTCTGCAATGAGAATGTGATTCCAAAGAGATTCTGGCAGACCACAGCCAGGACAACTGATGCACAACTGCCCCCTACCAAGTGTCAGCATGAGTAATAAATGCCTTAAAGCTTTTTTTAAATATTTTTTCCAAAGTGGTTGTCACCACTTTACACAAATAGTTGTCCTATGATCTTACCTTCACCTGAGGAGGTGTAGTGAGTAGGGCATCAGGATGACTTAATTCCAAGGGCAGGGTCATTCTTCAGGTGATTCTGCAAGGGGTTTCCCCCCATTACTGATCAGTGAGTAGCAAGGAGGAAGGCAGGTAATATTGTAGGGTACTCTTGTCATGTATATAACAATTTGGAGAAAAAAATATACCAGCTACTAATCTAACTAATAATGTTTGTGAGCAACCCATTCAACTTTGGCGGATTTATCCCTATATGGTCGAAAAACAATCAGTCAGATGGGGATAAACAATATCGGGTAAATGTTTTAGCCACCTGCGGGCACTGTGAAAGTCGGGAAGCATCCTCAAAAAGTTCCCATTGATGAGAGTGCAAGTCACCAAATACTTGGTTGACCCGTTCGAAAAACTGCATCAATGATGTACTGTTACAACTGGGGTTATCTTTCTCGGGTTGACCTTCTGCTTGGGTGGTATCAGTGGCCATTGTTGAAGAGGTAGGTGCAGGGGTTACCAGCCCCAGTCGGGTGGCCATTCGGGTGAGGGACATGACGGAGCTTGAAGCCAAGGCAGTAGATCTTCGGCTAACCGAGAAAGGTTGAGAAGCAGAAGTAACAGCAGTATGTAATGGCGATGGTGGGGGTGAGTTACGATACGATCGAACTAATGAATGCCGCTCGGAAGACAAAGTTTGACCATCGAAATAATCATTATTAGCGCAGCCCTCCGTTAAATCCGATTCAACTATAGTCCGTCTTGGTAAAGCGGGAGGACTAGAAAGGGCCAACAATGACGGGGTGGTAATGTCCCTGATAAAGACTTTCAACACCTGGTCGGGAAATTCTCTAGCCATATCGGCGTACAACTCCATATCCCGTTGACCACTATCCCCCACCAGTATAAATTTGCGTTGGGGAAAATCCCGGAGAATACGTCTAATGGCTTCTCGTTTACTATCGGCCGGGTCGTGTAAAAAGCTCATACGAGACCGGTCACCATGGTCCCACATTTTCAAATGGGCACTACCAGGGGGAAACTGATGTTCGGTGAAAAATTTCTGCAACGTAGGAAATAACTGCCAGGGGGTATTACTCACATAATGAAAATGGGCGCCTTGTTCCCACCACCTTTGGTACACTTGGGCCATACCTGGTACCGGTTGTGAATGCCGAAACAAGGCCTTTTCCATCAATGCCAAAGTGCCTTGGATCACATCTGAGATTTTGATAGTGTCGTCGATATCGGAAATCACTGAGATACCCTTGGGACCCACCAAATCCACGATACCATAAGCCGGAGCCACCGGTAAAGTGTGTTCCAAAGAACCTTCCAATTGAACCAACGTATGTCCATGTCGAGACGCACTGCGCAATTCCGTAGGGGCCTGTTTCAACCAAGCTTGCACGGCCTTTTCGGACACTCTCAATATACTAGAAAAACGGCCTGATTCAGCGAATACCCGCACCGACCGTGTTTCATTCCCAAATGGTGACGTCTGCTGATACTGCAGATTCCCCACCAATTCTTCTGAAGATACAAACCCCGGGGAACGTGTTGGATCACTTTGCAATTCCATATGGGTAGGTAGAGTAAGTCCCGATACTTGTAAATGTACCGTGGTGAACCGAGCGGTATTGGCCATCAACATACTAAACCGATCGGTAAATATCGACCGCGCTTCTTCTGCTTGGGCCGCACCGGATACTTTACGGGCTAACGCCAATGCTAGGCGGAGTTTACGACTACCGCTGTTGATCGAATAGGTCCATCCTCGGGTTTGTATCCGCCAACTGTCGTTTTCTGGTATACAAGTGATATCCGGTGGCGTTCGAATATTGTGGTGATGGGTAAGCCAGAGCCGAAGTGTGGTATGTAGTAGAGAGCACAAGGACAAAAGTGTGAAATGAATGGTGTTTGTCCGAACAGTTGGATATTAAAAACCAAGCTTGCGAGTCAGTATTTGGTAGATGCTTAAAGAAAAACCCTCCCTTCTAAGGTTAACATTAGTGTTTCGTTTGTATTGGACAGGCGATAAAGGTTTGTCCATTGGTGTGTGTTTGGTAAAATAAACACTCCTTCCACAAAGTAACGTAACATAAGGAATCATTGTGGCTATTACTTGAGTAACATAAACTTGGACTTACCCTTTGTAGCATAAGTAGGAAAGATGAGCAATTGAGGAGAGTCCTCCATGGCGGATGGCAAAGTGGGTGGTAGTCGAGGCGAGAATACGAAAGGAGTAGTTCAAACGACAATGGTATTTCGGAAGTACATGACTTCGACTGACTTTTAGTTAGGGTGTTCTAAAGTGAAAATTAGCTGAACTTGTAAAGTCAAAAAAAATCACTAATCTATTGGTGTTTAACCAACCCACAAACGAATAGTCAAGACAAAAAAGTAAAACATCAACCTTTGTCATCGTTTGACAGAAGGCCTTGGTAAACAGTCGACCTGCAAATTTCTTATGGGTACTTTTTTTTGGTCTATGTAGTGATTGGGAGCAAAGATGTATCAATTACATGTGGACAATTTATTTTATACTTGACTGATGACACACCACCATGGAGGTACCATTACCATAATTTACAATAAACAACAAAGGGACATTACATCCTGCACGGCCAGATTAACACATGACAATGATTGCTCTGAGGCCAAGTCGTGCAGACAGGCCGCTCCACCCGAGGGTGTTGCACAATTATATACAAAACTGGAGCCAAAAATCAGGAATCAGCCGGACGAAATCATGCTGGACATCAGCGAGTGAACGTCCAGCGGGGTTTTGGGGGCAAGAGGGGAAAGGAGGATTGCCAGAACAGTGGTGAACAGGGAGAGGAAGGGATGATAAGATATTCTTTTATAGTTGCACTGACCAGGGATCAAACTTGGGCGTTTCTGGGGGGAAGGCAGTAGCTCTTGTCGAGTACCACTGGACCCATCCCTGTTGTGTTTGCTTTGACCCCTACAATTTTCTTTTGCTTCCTTTTGACTTTTGCTGTGACCATCGGTTGACCTCAGGTTTCCCAAGATATGACGACATCTGAAACCTTGAACCCTGACTGATATAACAGTGAACCATTGTCATCCAGGGAATCTTAGTTTAGTTCTAGTTCATTTTGGAATCTATTCTAACGTTATCTCTGAATAAACCAGTGTACCTGTACTTGTTTTATAACACCCCAGGGATGACAATTACATTTTTTTTGTTAGAGACCTATTCAACTCTGGCGGACTTTTCGTTATATAGTCGAAACAAACTTTCACATAGAGAGAATCTTCTTCACGTACTGTGTGCCACACAACTTTCCGTATCATGTAATTACTCGTAAAGCGGTACATTTTATTTAGAAATTTACAAAAGAAAAGGAAACTACGGGAAAAAGTGAAATATGTTACCAGAGAAATACTGAACACTTCGGAACCACCCATATTTGACTGTGTGACTATTTGGGTAGTTTTTTTTCAACTGTATAGGGATAAGTCCGCCGAAGTTGAATAGGTCTCTTGGTTATGTCATTGTTGGTACATTTTTAGCTCCGAATCTCTATATAGCCAAAAAAAATCCGCCATTTAATTACAGTATCACTTGTCTCAGTTGAAACCACCGATATGGCTTATCCAATAAAACAGAGTGTGAAACTCTTACAGCAGGAGAGGCCAGGTTCCACAACTTTGGGACCAGACCATTCGTTTAAATCTATGAAGTGGATAGCTCTCCTTTCAGCGGTATAATAAAATATAGGGACTGCACATGGCCGTGGGTATCGCTCATGTGAATGACGTAAGGCACACTTAAAAACCCTCTCCTATAACTACACGACAAGCTCAGTAAGTCCTGGTTTAGCTTGCTTGTTGGTTGGCTGTCATATTCCTCTTGTAGTTGGCAACAATTCGGTTACTTTTTTTAAGGGTTTTCGGTTGACAATTTCTGAAGGGTGGGCTCGTACAATCCGCCAACTATTGCTACCGTTCACTGCGTTATTGTGACTCGCTTTCTGTAATCCAACTTATCTCTGTAACCTACTGTGTGTTGTTGTAATTTTATTCGCTGACCACGTTTGTACTTACCAAAAGTGCCATCCACATCAATTCACTCACCACTACACCATGTCCCACAGCAGTGGTGCAAAGGCCGAAGGACGCGGCCAAAGCACCTCACATTGTAGGATCCGCCAAGAAATCGGGTATCTACCGATTAGCGACTACGGCATCGTCGGAAATTTGAGAACTATTGCACTGTGCGGGTTGGACGGTTCCATCGACTTCATGTGTTATCCAGTGTTCGATAGTCCCTCCATATTCGCCCGTCTCTTGGACAAGGACAAGGGGGGTCATTTTTCCATCACTCCCACTTCATCTGTAACCACTAAACAGCAGTATCTTCCCAACACCAATGTCCTCTGTACCAAATTTCTGTGCGAAGAAGGGGTAGTTGAGATTGGCGATTTTATGCCCCGTCCGGTCAAGAACTCTTCGGGGCCCTCCCTACCTCTCTTACCTTGGCTTATTCGCCGTGTACGGTGTTGGCGAGGCCGACTTAGTTTCCACGTGGAATGCTTTCCGGCGTTCAATTACGCCCGGTCTTCCCACACTACCACCATCACGAAGACTGATGACGAGGAGGATAGCAAAAATTATCAACAAAGGACTTCGGCCGGCGGGTATTCGTCATTGACTCTAAGGGAGGCCTTGTGTAGTGACCGGTTTTCGCGATTAGGATACGAAGACGTTAGTTTCATGTCGCGGGTGGGCAAAGACACCGTGATCTTTGACACTGAAGAGGTGGGGCTAGACCTAAGGTACGTTTCGGTAACCCGGGAAGGCCAATGTCCGAAAATCGAGTGGAAAATGGAAGACCGCACAGACCGCGGTATGTTGGGTCCAGGTGTTACTGGTACGCTGACATTGGAAGAGAATCAAGAGGTATTCTTCATTCTACGGGATACCTGCAAAGGCGAGCGAGACGTTTGTCTACGGATTCAGGACCCCCAAGCCTTATTTACCCAGAATACCCCCAAATTCTGCGCCAATGATCCGCCGCTGTCGGCCAATCTGGTGTTGTTTCTGTTTGAGCAAACTGTAAAGTATTGGGCAGATTGGATCGCCCATTCGAAATTTATAGGGCGTTGGCAAGAACAAGTACACCGCAGCGCCCTCACATTGAAATTGTTGACTTATGAACCCACTGGGGCGATCGTAGCGGCCCCTACCTTTTCCCTCCCCGAGGACCTTGGAGGTTCAAGGAATTGGGACTATCGTTACACCTGGGTGCGTGACTCGGCATTTACGATTTACGCCCTTATCCGGTTGGGCTTAACTAAGGAAGCCGAGGCTTACATGAACTTTATCGAAAAATTATTCCAAGAACGGAACGAAGATGGTTCTTTACAAATTATGTACACCATTCACGGCAAAAAGGAATTAGCAGAAATCGAACTAGATCATTTGGACGGGTACTGCGGGTCACGACCGGTGCGAGTGGGTAACGGGGCGGCGGATCACTTGCAATTAGATATTTATGGGGAATTAATGGATGCCATTTATCTCTATAACAAGTACGCCACCCCCTTGAGCTATGATACCTGGGTACAAGTACGCCACATGGTGGACTATGTGTGCCTCAACTGGGACAAATGCGACATGAGTATTTGGGAAGTGCGTAACCAAAAACAAAACTTTGTGTATTCCAAGGTGATGTGTTGGGTGGCCATCGACCGTGGCCTGCGTTTATCCGAAAAGCGCTGTTTTCCGTTACCCCAACGGGACCGGTGGTTACGAACCAGAGACATTATTTACGAAGAGATTATGGTCAAAGGGTGGAACGCCGAATTGGGTATTTTTTCCCAATCTTACGAAAGCACCACCGTGGTGGATTCATCTGTATTGATTATGCCCCTGGTGTTTTTCACCAGCCCTTCCGATCCCCGCTTTTTAAGTACCATTAACCAAATACTGAAATCCCCCGAAAAGGGCGGACTAACCACCACCAATCTGGTGTTTCGGTATAACCACATGACCTCTCCTGATGGGGTAGGTGGTCGTGAGGGTAGTTTCTCCATGTGTACCTTTTGGTTGGTGGAAGCCTTGACCCGGGCCGGTCAGTATAATCCTAGTCTACTCAAACATGCCCTATACCTATTCGACAATGCGCTGGGTTATGCTAACCACCTTATGTTGTTTTCGGAGGAGATTGCCCAGAGCGGGGAAGCCCTGGGAAATTTTCCCCAGGCTTTTACCCATATCGCACTGATTTCCGCTGCGTTTAATCTGGACCGGTTCTCCAAAAAAAAGTAGCTGAGTGGTCCCATTCTATCGCTAGTATTTCATTATCAATAGATGCCGACATGGAAAAGAATACGCAGCCATTTTAGAATAAATGATATCGACGTTCTGTCCTTTGGTAATCCCGACCAAAATCCGTCATTCGAGTGCATATTTAGAAAAGCAAAGATAAATGGAAAACCCCAAAGCTAGGGTATTAATAATAATTACCATTATTGTCAAGTACTGTGCGCACCCTCTTGAACCACTCATCAAAGCATCTGTGAAAATCACTTCGTTGGAGGAAACCAAGGACTTCATTATATACCCCTATAATCTCATCATCATTATCAAAGACTCTGCCCTCCAACTTTTTCTTGGTGTGCTGGAATAACCAAAAGTCACATGGTGCAAGGTCAGGATAGTAGGGTGGTGTTTTAAGAAGTTGGAGTCCAAGCTCATCCATATGGGCCTTGTATTGTCATGGTGGAGGATGATTTGGGAAGTGGGTGACTTTGGATGTGTTTATGCCATTCCCCAGCCATTGGTTTGACACAATTCAGTATATAATAGTAACTATTGATCCTAATGTTGTTAGTATTGAAAACAATACGAAAAGTACTCACTTTATTGAAGAGCACAGTCCATTTAAAATTTTTTAACTTTGAGATCCACCGTGGCTGAGCAGGGATGGGGTCACGCTGACCTTGATGTTCTGGCACCCATACCTTTCAACCAGTGCCAGTCTAGAGGTTATTAAGGTAAACCAAGGTTTCATCACACGTCACAATATTATACACGAGAGAGTTGGTTAGTTTCTGAAAATAGTCGAAATTGAAGCAAAAAAGAGTTTACGATCATTCTGCAACTCCGACGTTAGGGAATGGGGAACCCAAGTACTAAAGTATGAATGGTAATGTAGCTGGTTGTGGAGAACATTCTAAACATCCCACATGGAAGACTTTATCTCCTGTGCAAGCACTCTCAAGGTCATAAATGGGTCTTTGTTAACTAGCCGTTCGATGGTGTCACTTTTATATTCATAGGTCTCATTGGAAGGACGTCCTGTGCAGTGCTCATCTTCAAATGACCAATCTTAAAGTTGTTGTACCAGTAGCACACCATGGTATACGAAGGACATTCTTGTCCATAATAACCCTGCAAAGTTTGGTGGATTTCAGTTGGGTTTTATCTGAGTTCAAAAAAATTACCAAATGTGCGACTGTATTATGACTAGGGTAATGGTGGGCATGGGGTGTTGTGACTTGGGTGAATGGGACATGGTAAATGTCTTTTAAATTAGGGTAAGTCAATGAAAGCAAAAGGTAGAAAGGTAAAACCAAGACATGTCAGTTTCAATTGAAGAGGAGTAACAGTGCAAAAAAGGGAAGAAAAAATAACACAAGTTTACCATTATTACGAAAAACCTATCGAACGAGTGATAGTTCCATTCACCACTTCCAAAACGCACTTCACTACCCTTGCAAATATAATTGTTCTTAGCATTGTTTACTTAGACACTCAGGATTCATCTCTTTGTCGCCCCTAATCTTTCAAGGGTGTTCTTTCATCCTTCGGTTATGTTCCAAGATCTACGTATTGTGATTAAGGATCGTTTACGCTGGGGGTGACTGCAAAAAATAACGAATACCGCAAAGGAAAAAAGGGAAATAGTTGGTAGAGTGAATATTAAAATTCATCACTACATAACGGTTATATATTTCATAAAATCCTTTGGACCATTACCGCTATTACATATATCGTTTTATTATGTTAAGGCACTTACAAATTTGTAAATACACCAATAAAAGTGAAGAATTTTCTCAGGACGGACTTTGAAATATGACATTTTATTGGAAATACAGCAAGAGCTCATTTATGATTTTTTATATCCTCCAGTATCACACTCCTCAATTTTATGCATATTGTGATCATTTACCCAGTTTGGCATAGTACTCCACCACCCTGGGATGGGCCATAACCTTGGAAGGAGTGAAGCCAATCACCTGCAGGGAATCGAGGCTGGTGGCCCGACTGAGAGCAACGTAAGCCTGACCTTTTTCAAAGATCCGATTGAGGTTCACAAGTACTCGGTCGATGGTTTGGCCCTGACTTTTGTGAATGGACATGGCCCAGGATAGCCGCAGGGGGAGTTGTTTACGCGAGGCAACTTTCTTGTCGATTTCGTACTCCCACACTTCGGGTTCAATAGTTAGGACGTTGCCGTTGGTAAACCGGATGAGTGGAAGCACTTGGCCATCGACTGACCGAAACTCTTTGACGATGCCCAGACTGCCATTGACTAGTCCCATCTCGGGCATATTTTTAATGAGCATTACTTGGGCGTTGGCCTTCAAAGTAAGCTCCACTGGTGCATTGCAAATGGCGTTGAGTCGGTTGGAAATGGCTTCGCTGTTGGCCGGTGTGTCCCGACAGTGGAATATCACCGCTTTACCCGGTAGGGCGTGTAGTCGACGCATATTGGACTGCTCCACATCGTGTCGTAGTGAGTATAGCTCGGTGGGCATAATTCCGTCGTCCCCGTAGTTCGGCGTCCGGGACAGTTTACTCAAGGTCTCTTGCACGGTCGGAGTAAGCTTACCCACCCGTATCTGGTTAAGTAGATCAATGAATTCGTAATCAGTTTGACGGTACACCCGTTGTAACTGGATAGTCTCTGTCACGCACGATTTCCACGACGCCGCCTCGAAGCAGAATTTGGCTGTACCTCGTTCGCGTTCCACCGGAGGCAGTTGGTAAAAATCACCGGTTAGGATCAACTGAATGCCCCCAAAGGGTTTGATAGACCCCCGGATGGCTCGGGCAATTTGTTCCAATTTGTCAAACAATTCGCCATCCAACATTGATACTTCGTCAATAATCAACGTATTGGTCTTTAGCCACCGGTCACGGGCATGTCGGGATTTGGTAATTTTATTAATCAGTTCCTGAGCCGTTCCCCTACCTAATCCGATGCCCCCGAAGCTATGGATGGTGATACCCCCGATATGTAGAGCCGCGATCCCCGTGGGGGCGGTAATGGCCGGTTCCTCGCATTGGCCTTTTAACGACAATTCTTGAAACCGGTCAATGATGGCACGCAGTACCACCGATTTGCCTGTGCCGGCGGAACCGGTTAAAAAGATGCTGCGCCGTGTTTCAAAGACAAAATCTAGCACTCGTTGTTGTTCGGCCGACAAGGTTACAGGTGCCACATTATCCCGTTCGGCGTTTTTACGAGGTCGTTTGGATACGCACAGTGTGGATTTGTTGGATCTTTGGTATATAGCCTTTTGGGGTGCACCATAGCTTGTCCGGAACGACGAGGGTCTAGGTGCGTTACCCACATCGGCCGAGTAAAAAGTGGCCGGTAGCTTGCGTTTTTGAACTTTGGATACTGCCTGGCCATCCGACGACGGGTTCTGTGAGAACCCAGCGGGAGCGGGGTTATTCGTTGTGGGTTTTAAAGCGCTAACCGGGTGAAACAAGCTGGACTTTGGCAGAGCTAGACCATTGGGCGTACCATTAGAAGCACTTGAACTATGAGAAGCAGACCAGGTGGTCGGGAATGTCCCCGTAGAAGACTTGGTGGGAGTCTGTCGAATAAAAGGTCGCGTCGTTGTCGCTGTCGTCGTTTCTTGCCGCTGACCAAAGGGTTTACCGGTTAAGGTGGTTTGTACCGACTTCTTTTTCTTTTGCAGGAACATGGTGCGTAGTGACGTATTTACTAGTCCTGCTCTGGTGGTTTGCAACGAAAGTGGAACGGTACCCGTAGTTGAACGTCTTAGTAAAAATGAAAATATGGTAAGCTGGTTACCCATACGTGGACGAGGTCACCAGCGATACCAAAAAAAATAGATATAGTAAACAAAGAGACGAGCTCAAAATGGAGCGAAATGAAACTAGTTTTACACAATCTCCCAGGAACGCGGATTTGTGGTATTGCATACATATGAACATACACCCTTTCTTTTTCGCTTTTTTGGTAAACGCTTGCTAAACACCAAGGACAAGACACTACAGGAAAAAAAGGCCTGACACGTGATCAAGAAACCAACGGAGATCGTCCACCCGCATTTGATGTTGTCCTTGGGGGCTTTGGGTACATCTTTTTCGTCTATATAGCGATTTGGAGCAAAGGGATGGCGATTACAATTTAACTAGGATTTTGTGAGAGACCCACTGGACTCTGGTGGATTTTTCGTTATATAGTGGAAAAAAACAGACATGAAATGAAAAAAATAAAGGTTTATCTATTCCCAGTGCATTGGATCAAGTACACGACTTCATTTTAGTGCTTTATTACATGCGAAATGGGGAAGAAAAGGGTAAAGGCATTATCTTGAAAGCACCTTTTTCCATAGGAACATAAGTGATCCGACATCCCAAATGAAGGTTAGAAATTGGCGCCAACCGTCACATTAAGAGTGCATCCAAAACAATGCCGTCATAGGTTCTAATACAGAACTGAAGATAGGGTGGGGACTTGGTTAAGAAACCGACCAAAAGAAAAGTAAGAAGAGTACATTTATTTATTTACTCTTCCTTGGCTTCTTCGGCCTTGGTCTCGGTGGTCTCGTCGAAATCGCCGACCAGATCAGGAATGTCTTCGTCACCGGCTTCTTCAGCACCGCCTTCCTTCTGGGCCTTTTGGTAGATCTCGGCCAGCTTCTTGAGGTTGGCCATGGATTCCTGACCCAACTGGGGAAGAATATTGGGCAAAAGTTCCGACATGTCCTTCTCCTGACCCTTACCGGCCACCACAAAGGTGTTGGCGTTGGGGTTGGCCTGGACCTTGGGACGATTGAAGTGGAGGATCTTGCCGTCGGCACGGAACATGTTAACTTCCTCGATGTTGGACAAGGGCTGCACGTTCAGTTTCTTAAGAGTGGGCGCCAATTTCTTGTCCTCCACCACGTTGCCGCCGCCGACCTTCTTGATCTTACGACGTGGGGTACCCTTACCGCCGATACGCACCTGCGATTGGAGTTTAGCGAGTTTGGTGGCTTCCATAGTGATGTTGAATGTTGTAATTGGTAAGTGTGTCACACAAACAGGGTAAAATAACGACCTGTACCAATGGTGCCGAGACGGTGAGTTATCGACAAAGTGATTTCGAGAAAAAAAGTAGAGGAGGAATCCCGACCAGATGACTTTGACCCGTCCGTTTTGTGTGCTTCGTTACCAATCTTCCCATTCATAGGGGACTTTTAGGCCAATTTTTTTTCCGCTTTACAGGTCCTGCCGTACTTGGGTTGCGATAATGTCTCCCAGCCAAACTACCCGCCAGTTCCCATCTAAAGATTTTTTTCATAGTAGGTTTTTTTAATGACCTTACAGTGAGAAAAAATGGCAGAGGATTGGAGCCCAACGTTACCATTGGTGGAAATACATTCCCCTTAACTATATCACATGACTATTACCTTGAGTCCGGTGACTAGTTTATTTTTTTTTTCCGCACCCAGCTTTTCAAACCTTTTTGGGATAGCTTGGGGCTGAGGTATGGCACAGGGCAGTGGAGAGAGCCCATATTAGTAATCAGCATAAGGGGTTTACATAACATTACTCCATGTCAACTTATGTTGGTTAGTATCGTGTTCTACTTCTTCATACTGGGGTGAATCAATAACTGCACCACCTTAACTGGTATGAATTAACGTGTTCCCCATGTCTAGTTCCGAAACACATCTAGACCCAGGTGCATTACGCTCCCAAGTCAGAGAGTTTGGTAAGTAGCGTAAAAGGACATGAGAAGGTCAAGTCTTACCCGTTCATTAGCGAATGAAGAAGGCCAAGATATTACCGCAGGCTTTAACAAATAAAGCAAAGCGAATGGGTCACCGGCTATGGAACGGGAAAGGGCAACAATATAACACCCAACCAACATGTTCAAACTCGGCTACCCTCAGTCTCAGTGGTCGAAACACCGTATACATGAAGAGCACGGGCTTGTTGGGCTCAAGTCGGGTACCATATTACCAACCACACACCCTGTCCTGATACACTACAGTAGAGGCCACCCTTGATTAACATTAATTCAAAACTTGCGTTTATTGTGACGACCCTTCATGGATACCACCTTGGCCTACCTGGTGCTCATGAATGGGAACCACGACTCCTTTTACACTTCTATTGATATGCATTATTGGATATCCCCTGCGGACCAGTAAATACCCTCATACAGCAGCTTGTATATGTGCGTCACATTTACCCGAAAGGTGAGTTGAATCGGAACGCGGGGAGATACCCGGAGCCGATTTAGGGCCAAACCATACTATGGTGTTTCATTCATCGCCACACCTTTACTCTATATTAATTTAAAGATAAATTCGAATGGTACGGTTGAAATTCAGAGCTTTTTACCACTACCCTACATTATGGTATAACCGTCTACAGCTCTCGCCATCCCGATTTAAACCAATATACCCAGGATATATCCCGAGCTGTGGCTGAACTAGTCCTTCAACAGATCCTGGATAAAGTGTACATTATTGTTATCGATAGCAGTGGCAAACCACTAGAGCGGTTTACGTTAGAAGTTTCCTACTCTAGTCCTGGGACCACAGGTGAATCGTCTACATCCATGATGGATTATTTTCGAGCCATGATTCTCCGAGCCCAGCTGTGTGCGTCCCAATTGCATACCCCATCCCAAGGTGAGTAAGCAGTAATCCAGGAATAAATAATACGTCAAAGTTCAGTTACCAAGAACAGTACTCTCATCCTTGACCAGAGGAATACGGGGAATGGACCATTAATCTTTGATACACGGATGTGCTGTTGGGATGTTAAATTAGACCGTAGCTTTACCGTGGTTACGAAACTGAAAGACACTAATCATTCCAAACCGTCACTAAACGTAAGTCATTATTGATCCCTAATGTAATGCAGGGGATTTGATTTTCTGACACTCGGCACATGGGTATTACTGATGGTAGCTTGTGTTGATAGTGCGTTCTGTCATCGTCCACACGACGCCACCTAGACTAATCCTCGTCATTGACTCATTATTGATATATCGTCAAATAGATGGATACGTGGATACCTGCCCCACTGGAAATGCATACCGAAATGTTCAAATCCACCAGACTCATCCCATTAAATTCTTTCCACACACCTTTCCTTCAGGTAAGATCATTTATTTTTCACCAGCGGCTATTTTTTTTATTTGTGGTGGATAGAAATAAGGTACAAAGCCAAGTAAGATAGTGATCTACCAGAAGTACTAATTTTATCTTTCTGTCCTTGGCATGAACGAAATACTACTCAATGACTTGTCGATTTTGTGTTTAACTGGCGACAGGCACAACTACTGGTTGAAGAAACAGACCGTAAAGATAAACTCCCTGATTGGACCCTGCCAAGCCCGTAATAACTCAGGGTTCGTTTTAAGTGACTGGTCTTTATTCACATACTTTATAAAATAGTGACTATTTTCAAAAAATCATGTACAGAAAACGATACACATGAAAATATACAACGTGATATAATGGATTATTTTCCAAAAAAAAAACTTATACAGTTCTTACGCAAGAGGAAAAATGCATAAAATCAATTGCAAGGTTAGCGAAGTCAATATCCAGGAGAAACTACGAAAAGTATAAGCAATGGAAGCTAAACCTGGGTCCTAAAGTGCATCACGCAGTTGCTGCTATCACTACCATGCCTTCCACTCCTAAGCTTGTCATAGCTACTAGACTACCAATTACTAAGTTGTCTCCCTGGGTGAGTGAAGATTTGGCAGGGGAAGGTTCAAGAAGAAGATCATGCTGGCTCTGTTGATACGAAGGTGGGGGAGATGTTCTGGAGGTTGGTTCCACATGATGATCGTTCATGTGTTGTTGTCCATAAGCAGAAGGTGGGTCTGCGGACTTACTTACTGGACTGCCCGCATTGATTGAATATGGTGGTGGGGGTGTGTTGGGAGTGGCTCTTACAGGTGCATTTGTGCTTGCTGGTGTTTTCTTGAATAGTCCCCTAATGTTCTGACAATAGCATCTCGATGGTAGAGCTTTGCCTGAGGAATTCCTGCTTGGGAATCCAGCGGAAGCGACCCAGGGGCAGCAATTGGTTGAGGTAGAGCATAGTAATATATCAAGCCGATAAATAGTACCAACTGCAGTGCTAATGCCCAACGCATGGTGATGGAAGCTCCGGAGAGTATGGCAAGTACAGTGAAAGACACTTGATGCCGCTCAAAAGTAATTTATATCAGTACAGAATACCATATTATATGTTGCCTAAACAAAAGTGTTGATGAAAGCGACGGGAGGGCTCGGATTATTTATAAGTCCAGGGTTGGCCCACCCTATTGTTTTGAAAGTCCATGATGAAGGGGCTGACCTTTCTGGCCAACGGGAGAGAAGTGGAATTAAGATGGTATGAGGCATTTACCATCACGGCCAATTCTGATTTTCAAAGGCATATTGCCTGGGGCGTTCCAATTCTGGGCACTGCTTCTCTATAAATACTGACGGAACATCATTGTACCACATGAAACTAACATAGACAGCTGGGGTTGGCCTGCAATGAAATAGGTCGATACTTGACACGGGTGAATAGGTTTCCAGGTCAAAGAAACTAACGAATAGTCACAGGTCACTTGTTGTATCAGATTTGGCTCTGAGTAACATTTTTGAACTCAGCTGCAGTATAAACATTGCCTTTACTCAAAGTCGGGGCATGAAGCAACACCTTACATTTGCTAAGCAGCTTGTCTGGCCATTGCTTAAAACGATTTGGGAAGTAGGTCCGGATAAAATAGCTATTCTTATCCGCCCTGCCGATTTTCCCCATTCCCCCGGTTCGCTCATTGGAATATGAATTACGCACCAAGACTCATCACGCTTGGACTTGTTTGGTTATGATATTGTATACGTGTCCCCAAGTATTCAAAAATTCATTATGAACCTCCATGTATACTGTGGTATGGGCCAGCACCGTGCACGCTAGGAACCCGGTTCAGCTAATCCGAATAAAAAATAATTTTTAGGGTTTAGTCTCTTTAGCCGCAGGATTGACAAGCCCTGGCTTCCAACAAAGACCTGTTTTCCAAATAACATTATTGTCCCTTCTCCTAAATTGAAGGTTTGCTAGTTTGTCAGTGCTGTGATGATACTATTGCCAATGACTTACTATTTTTTGATTACACACCCCAACTTGAGCAATAGAGTACATCAATCGCTACATATAAAACTACAATATTTCACTCAATGGGAGGCATAGAAATACTGGACAATATCCTATTGAAGGATATTTTCTTCTTTCAGCCCAGTGTTGTTCTACTTTACTCTAACATTATTGAAGACCACTGCTACTGAAATATCGCTTGGTATGGGATGGATATCCATGCTCTCCGAACCACCTTTGAATTGGATGTAGCACACAGGCAAGAAAGACGTCCTACCGGAACCCAGATGAGAAACAAATAATGAACTAAGGTCCCAGACTTAAAAAAGAAACCCACGAACCAGAGGGAAGGAACCCGGATAAACTACCCAAGATCCCAGTTAATACGAAGGAACGGGTAAGGTCCCAGACAAGACATGTCGAATACCAAGACAGGGCCCAAACTGACAACCATGACGAGATGGGCCGGATACTCAAAAAGACCTGACAACTGGGTATAAAAGGCTTGTTGTCGACAGATATGAAAGGGCAGATTGGGACAGGCGAAGCTTGTATCTAGTTAATTTTTATTAAAAGATTGATTGATTATTCCCATTGAGACTGTGCCACATGGACAATACCATCACGTGACCACAGAATTCCCATGTGAGGTGGTTAGACCTCAAAAAAATTAGTGCACCCCCAACCAAAGAGAGTGAAGAAACTGAGGAGTGCCTACTGCCGTCCCAAGTGCCAGTCCAAACCAGTACCGCTTGGCTCATATTTTTACCAAATTCCACAGGTCATCAGCATAGATTCCAAAGAATATCTCAATTTATTAATCGTTTTCTTGAGTGGGGCCCTTGTTATGATCAACTTTTCGTGAGGCTTTAACTGACGAGTTTGTTTACTTGGTACCTAAATCGCTATCACTCATTTCCGACTTGTGGTTCTCTTTTCTTCTGTTCCCGCTTTTTAACATTCGAGCGGTTTTACCTATTCCTAAACATTATGGCTTCTCCTCTGGTCAAGTATCTGCGCTGGGGTGCCCTGGGTGCTGGTGTGCTTTACGGATACACGCATTACAATTCCCTCCTAAAGAGTGCCAACGAGAAAAAGAAGCAGGAAGAATACCAGCGCTATGAACGCTTGATTACGAAAGCCAAGCAGGAGTACGCACAACTCAAAGCGGCCCAGTCACCTTCATCAGGTAAGTGTCCTAAGGAGAGCAGTTTTCGATTTTTACTAGATAGACTAGTGTTATAGGCCAACCTAATCGATGTGTAGTTTGAAATGAAAACAAATGAAAGGAAAGGAAATTACTAACTAGTCTTTGGGTGTTGTTAATTGTTGCCCTTTACACCTTGCGTGCTCATCCTTCCGCTACTCGCTCACTAGGTGTTGTCATGGATCCCGACAGTCCCCAGTTTGATCTGGAAAAGTACTTGTTAAGTTTGGAATCCGCGAAGGCCTAAGGGGTCTTATTGCCTTGGCTTATCCACCGTTAGCTATTTACTGGGGAATAATAAATGTAGAACTCCCCTTTGAACCAATAGACAATTTCCCGGATTCCCCTGAACTATAACTCGAAATCTCCACCCCTTCTGCTTTACCTGGTCGATGATAAACGCCTTTGTTCCATTCCTCCTTTTTTTATAACTTTTTCTCGAATAAATAAACGCAATACTGCCTGTTGGTATGTGTTGGATAACCCTTGTAAAATTGAAACACGAAAATTTGCCTCTCTTCCCCTGGGCTAATTAATATAGACTATTGGTTAAATAATAGTAATTGATAGCGACATTGTAGTAACTATTGAGTCCTTCAATATCAAACAATATTCGACCGAGACACTGCTGAACTCACATTGATGTGAACCCGCAGACCATGTGCTATGCGACACGTTTCCAGGTTATCTGCATTTTCGTTTAAGTCGACCATACATCTTGCAGATAATGTCCACTTTCCTTCTTTCGCAGCAGGTATTGCTCAGCCTCACTCAACGACATGTGACCATGTTCCTGAATCAACTCCAGCAAAGTTTCCCATACCCCAGTGTCCAACTTGGTGGACCCACACACGTATAACTTGGCATTTCGCTGGTGCCATAATTCCCAAAGCATGGCTCCGTCCTGTTTCAGGCACTGCTGGACATAAGCATTGTATTCGAACCGAATACCTGGGGATGGTGTGACATCCGTCCGCTTATGGTCAGAAACCGCACAGCGGGAAAAGGACACCGCTAAACTGTCCAATACGTTCATCTGGGTGTAGTGTTTCAATTCTTCACGGTATAAAAAGTCCTGCTGGGGATGCCGACAGCCAAAGTAGAGTAACATCGGAGACCGTGTCGAGTTGGCACACGTCTGATCTAGTTGGTGGGCGCGTTCTTGGAGGAAACCACGGAAGGGAGCGATACCAGAACCCGCGCCGATCATAATGATGGGGACAGTCGGAGGAGCTAGATGGAACTGGGGCAAGTCGCCTTGTTTTTTTCGAACCCAAAGGTGAGGGCTGGGTAATGTTGTCAAGCAATCGGACGTTAGGCCGGGGTAAAGACTACCTTGGTACCTATCGTGGACCACGGCCACCGTGAGGTGCACATCATAGTGATTACCCTGGGCTACGACAGCAGAAGGACAACTGGCGATGGAGTACCGTCGTGGAGTCATGGTGTAGAGTTGTACCAGCCAGTCCACCCATGTAAACGAACAGGTGTAGTCGGTGCTATCTAACAGGAATTCGGCCACTGTACGATAACGCTGTTGTATTTCTTTATGAGCCCGGTGACACAATTGGGGGTGGGTCAATGAGGCGTAGCGCAGCAGACGGGCCAAGGATAAGTCCGCCCAGGTGATTTGATCCACACGGAGAAGGTCCACTAGGACTGGTTCCAAGGTAGAATCCACACGTTCTTGGGTATACATCTGGGCTACGGCATATACTAGTGAACGATGAAGCGGTCCCGTCAGATCGGTATAATTTGCCAATGTGTCTCGCACCGTGCCACGAAGTGGGATATTTTTAAGTAGTGTTCGCTTTGCTACACCTTCCAATTCAACACAAACCGGGGATACCGAATACATCTTATCCAACTCCAAACCCAGGGCTTTTCCTACTTGTTCTACCAAGTCGGGTTGGTTTTGCGGGGCAATTTCCAAATGGTCACCTGGTCGGTAATCCAGGAATCGGCTTAGGCGGAGCTCCAAGTGGTGGGTGCCACCTGACTCCGCATCCGGGGGCCGCAGTTGGCGATTGGTAATTATCGTGGCAGGGGTATACCCTTGTTCGAGCAAGCACTTCTGGTATCCCAACCAAGGGGACGAGTTTAGTTTGGGGATAGCATGCCATTCAAGTCCGACGGCCTCGTCCAATATTTTCCCCGTCAAAGAACGCAGTGGATAAGTGGTGGGCTGGACATGGGAGGGTGATTCTTTCACTTGGGGCCTTACTCCAAGCTTAAGGAATAGGTCACTGACCAACTCAGTTGACCAATCCAAAAAGACTTGATCGGTGTCTTCCAAGTCTGAATCTGTCCGTCCACTAGGGAAAAATTTCCGTCCTCCCAAAGACGACAAGGAATGTTTGATAAACTGGGGAAAGGCCTGGAAGGTCACCCACTGGCTATTACCACAGCCAAACAGGGCGTATTGAAGGTGACGGAAAGGTTTACCTTCTTCGTCCAAAGTAGACATAGACCCACCTTCGTCCTCTACTTCCTTGGTCAAATTCTGGAGGTAGCGGTGAAATTTGGCCGCGTTGTCGGGAGCTAAACCGTTGTAGGTGCTGGTGATGAAAATGGTATAATGTATCCGATCCGGAGGCTTGTGCGTTGAAGTGGGCCAACCGTCTACTCCGATATTACGCCGATCCTGGACCCATTCGTCCAGGGAGGCTAACTGACGAATGGTGCAACCTAAGTAATTTAGTTGTGACCCCAGTTGTCTTGCGTATTCCTCACTCATACCCATGTTGGACCCGTACAATAACGAGAAATGCGGTAAGGCCCTGGGATTGCCGTTCGCTTGATCCTCCTGGGAAGTATCCAACAAGACCGAATTAATCTTGGAGGCCAGGTAAGAGACCGATTGACCGGGAACCTGAGACGATAAATTCGGGTTGCTCAACTGACGCGGAATCCCGGTAGGGAGCAACCAAGGGTCGGTAAAAGTACGATGATGCACGGTCATGCGTAGGTCCAACGGTTTTAAAGTGATATTAGCCCGATCCCACTTTACAGGTTCGGGGGTGACATTGCTAAAATCGAACCGACGGAGTAAATAGGCCAGTACGATTTTGATTTCTTGCAAGGCAAATTGCATACCGATACAAGACCGGGGGCCTGTGGAGAAGGGCATCCAGGCGTACGGATGACGCTTGGCGATGGCCTCGGGAGTAAAATGATCGGGGTTGAATTGGTCTGGATTAGGCCCCCAGTGGTCCGGGTGACGATGCAACGCGTAGTTCATGATTTGACAGGGAATACCGGCTTTGACCTCGTACCCGCCGGGCAGGACGGCGTCCTTGATGCACTGTTTGACAAGCAAGAAGATTGGTGGGTACAACCGTAAGGTTTCTTTGATGCACTGGGTGAGGTAAGTCAGCTTGGCGACGTGCTGGGAAGTAAGAAGGTCATAGGTAGGTAAATTGGCCTCGTCAATTTCTTGCAGTACCCGGCGTTTGATATCTGGGTTTTTGTTCAATAAATAGAGACACCAACTCATGGTATTACTGGTGGTTTCATGTCCAGCGATCAAGAATGTAATCACCTGATCCCGCATGTTGACGTCTTGGATATATCGTTTGTTACCCTTGTCGTCCAGGTCGTACGTGTTGAGCATATATCCCAGGATATCCCCTTTGGCGTTAGAACGTTCCGGATGGGCGCGCCGTTCCTGAATGACGTTATCCACTGTATCCGTCATAAATTTTACCTGGCGTCGGAACTCGTAATTCCGCGGCAACGGCAGGTATTTCCAATAGGGACTCAGTACCATGCGGTTAAACGTTTCCGCCAAGGTGTAGGTGATGGCCTGAACAAAGGGATGCACAGCGGGTTCTTCTGATTCCAACAAGTGGAAGGTGTATCCAAAGCCCACGGCGGCGATAGTTTCCAACGCAATATTGGTAGTCCAGTGAGTAATCAGGATCCCCTGCTGGTTATCGGCAAACTTGTCAAAAATCTTTACCGCCTTGGAGGCCAGCTCGGCCATATTTTGGGTATAACCCCAAATTGCGCTAGCGGAGAACGCCGGCATGAGTAACTTGTGGGCCAGACGCCATTCCTCGGTATCAATATTGCTGGTAAATAACCCGTTACCAGCTATACCCTGTAGTTCCCCAAACGGGTACGAGATACGTTTGGAAAAGTATTCGCTTTCTGTCAAGAAATGTTGGGCATACTTGGGGTCGCTAGTCACCACCGTTTCCTGCCCCAACATGGTAAGAGTAACCAAATGGTTGTACTTGGCTAACACTGAATGTTCCTGACTCACCAAATCACCCAGGAATACATCTAGATTCCCCAACAGTGGGTAAGGAGCCGGACCGGGAATAGGTTGACGAAACTTGTCTGTCTTAACGTACACCACAAAGGCCTTTTGAACGGCGTCCAGAGTGGTAAGGTGTACTCCCTCGCCATTGCAAAATTTAAAGTCAGGAGACTCGAGATTGAATTTTTTGGACACCAGAGCGACAAACTGAGCGAACGTTGTGGCACCGTACATTGTGAGAATGACCCCATCTTTTTCTTCTTTTCCGCCTTCGGGAACCACCACGATAAACTGTGGTCGGAGCTTGTCCGGTGTCAAGGGAGAAAACAGGGGCTGTTCGGCCAGCCCTAGGGCCACTCCCGAAAGCTGGACCGCTACCTTGCGCGTGAAACTCATATAGGGATAGTACCCCGATGACACGGGCCTTCAATGAAATAAACAGTAGAAATTTTTTTAAAAAAACCAATTCCGAGGAATTGGGTAATAAATTCCAATTGGACTAACCCAGTGGTATCGTCCCTCAAAAAATTTAAATGTCGATTAGGATAAATATGAAAGTTTTGGCTATAATAGCGAATAAAGTGGAGGAAAATCGGCTAGACTTTACTAGCAATTCGTTGAAAAGTGACAGCCAAGGGCAGTAGTATGGGCTAAGATGATGCCCAGAATACCGTTCGAATATGGTGTATAAATATAGCTAGTAAGGCGATATAAAGCCGAAACAATGGACCGAAAATCCGTCAGAAGGGTCCGCAGATTGGTGGTCACAACAAGGTACATCAATGCACTGGATAGGAGCATTCATAAAAAAATCAGGGGTTAGGTAACACGATCCTATTCAAGAGTTAATGGCGCCCACGCAGGGATCGGTAAATGATAATGCAATCACTGCAGTATACAACACACGCCGGGCGGCTCTTGGGGTAAATTACTGCTTTTTCAGATCCCTAACGTTTTTGAAAAAGGGAGGTTTTGTCATACGACAAATCTGATTGAGAGGAGGAGGGCAGATGCCGACGTATCACAAGGAACAGCGAATTTTTCTATGCAAAAGGTAGTTTGGAGAAATTTACAAGGAAACTTCGCGCTCTCGGAATCGTGCGGATCCCGATAGCAAGCTTCCGCGAAGGGGTGAGGAGAGTTGAACTACCTGTGGTGTCCACAATAGCTAGAAAATAATGAATATTTTCGGCTGACTAGATGAAAAAAAGAGTGAATTTACCCAATGGGAAAAGTATTCGATTTCATGAGACATACGATAAACTTTGGGGCCAAAGAAGTGAGTGGCGAATATTCTTAATATATACATGGTATTCCTCTATGTAGGTTGGGTGGGAGATTTAAAAAAATAAGTTTGGGTATTCAAACCATGACCAATAACTTTGTTCGTCTGTACCAAAAGAAGGAAGGAAAGGAAAAATGAACAATACCTATCACCGTAGATATTAACCTAGTGGTGTGAACGTTTCTTTTTGGTACTCGCAGCCACTACTGGTATCATCTTTGTTTACGAGCACCCATAATAAACGCGCTTCGTCTTTCACCAATCAACACTCCACTACCACTTTCCCGTATCTTTTGTAGCGACCGATTTGGTCGGTATAGCCATCACGACAGGACATAAAGGACCAGAGCGATTTCGTTAACTTAGCAACGCAGGAACTTAATGGAAAATCCGTTTAACAAACACAGCCATTATTCTGATGCTGTTACTTGCCAGCCGATTAGGTGCGCAGTGGCGCGACTGGAAATCGAAAGGCACCGGTTTCATCTCTTGTCAGAAACGCAGTCGGTTAGCCTGTTTTTAGATATGTTTCATGGAGGAGAGGGGTTCCAAGGGTGCAAAGCCAGCTGGCAGCTATTCTTCTCTTCAGCTGTTGTCTAAATTCCATCCTCTTCCACTTTCCATATTTTCTTCTACAACGTCGATTTTTACTCCTTTTAAGGTATGCAAATCGGGATTGGCGTCTTTCATCAACATTTCGTGACTGTGGTTAAAGTTGGTGGTCACCAAGTACTGTTTATAATCACCCTGTAACCAGTCATTAAACCATACTTCCGGTTTCAGACACTTATTAACTTCCCTGTCCATTGAGGCATTTTTTTACATACACGACGACAAGATTTAGTCAGGACTGGTGTAAGTCGCTTGAGCAACATGTAGTTAAAGATGGTATATTAGGAAAATAACGGTGTGCTATCCGTCTGTAGCCCCTTCAACACAATCTCGTCTTCAGATCGTTTATTATGATGAGTGCTTACCTCTACTGTGCTGTGCTTCCCTCCCCCTCCCTGAAAAACCCCTTTCACACAGATTTGAGTGAACAGACTTTGTTAAAGTCACTCTTTATTATGCGACATTTCTAGTCTAGCCAGAAGGCGACAACGATGTAACTGAGTTTTCTAATGTTTTCCCCCGCCTTTAAATCAGTATGGGATTCCCCTGTAATCCTGCTTTTGTTTGTACCTTGGTTATTTATTTCGGCCCACCATATTGGGCAATATCTTCCCTCAGCGATTCCAACTCTTGTTTTCTTTTAATATGTCACCAGGTCTCATGGATAGCGTTGGCATACGTGAATAGTTCAAACTTGACACTCGAGTGAAAGAAGGCGATGGATAAAGGAGCGTCCATAACCGGTTCTGGGAAGAAAATTGCGATATAAAGAGTACAATGGCCCTTTATACAACTTGTAATCCTACCCGTTTCAGAGTAGAAAGGAGTCGGTGGTGGAAAAAATAGGATAGTCAAAGTGAACAGCCTAGGAAAAATACGCCACTATGTTAATCGCCAAGGGGTGACTACCTTGTTTTTTTATTTTGAGACTTTGTTCTTGTCTACCTTTCGCACAAGCCTCTGTATAACTCAGCTAACTACCAGAGATGCTGTGAGGGTTCGTCTGTGGATGCTTCCTAGCCATTCCCATGCGCGATATTAGAACTCCAACATGCCGGAGGTTTGGCACCCTGGTTACCTCACTTGGCCAGTTTGCCAAACCTTGCGCTGATCGTTCTATTTAATTAACCGACAGGTTAATACCTAAAAGGGGCGTAGTACTTTTACTAGCTGCGTGATCGTTTAACAACCGAAGTTGTATAGCTAATTAAATGTGCCATTTTGGTATCAAAATATGATACATTTCGGAGTTGTGATACTATAGAGTGTGTAAATTGCCAAAAAAAAGCAAGGCGGTAAAGCGAGGAGGCAGTATTTCGAAAAAAAATATGGCGGGTTGCAATAAAGCTGTGAATTATTAGCATGTATAATTATGAAATTTTGCCGAAACCTGATACCCCGGCTGTAAGTGAAGATAATCAAGTCCCAAGATGAACCCAATTTTTGCTAATTGATATACCAACTACTATCCATACCTCCTCCCACACTCTTTTGGACTTTATTCACATTGTCCTTGTCCTCTCAGTAACAAAAGGGTTGAATTGTCCAGGGTGAAATCACTACTTTCACGGTATCGCTAGTGATCCTTGTTTTTTTTGGGGGGATTTAATAGCAAAGACAAAATTCAACACCTATTTTTTTCACTCGAGTTGCTTAGTAATTCATCCTGGAAATTCGAATGTACTCCTCAATAGAACCATAAATGATCACCCTTTCGGGTCGTTTTTTCGACGATGATGAAAAATCCGCCAGACTTGAATGAATAACTCATAACATCCTATTCGTTAAACTTGTAACTGGTACACCTTTGTTCCAAATCACTATGTAGTCGGAAAAATATCACCCGAATAGGGTTAGTTTACTTTGTTTGTATCCCGTGCTTGGTGAATGTCCCCTGGCCTGGTGTCTTTTGTGGATGACAGTAATTACTGAGCATCCAACATCATTCGTTTCACGTGATCTATTGCTTTCCAGCCTGGCTGATTCGTTATTATTTTTTTTCATAGCTAAAACTGTGCTACAAGAGAGTTCCGTCCATTCGTGATAGAACATGGCAATACAGTTTTTTTCTTTACTCACAGTTAAACTCGCAACTTGACGAATTACATTTATTACTTCTACTTTAGCATGGACACTACAAACACCTCACCCGAGACGGCCGACAACGGGAACTCAGGTTCACCGGCCAACAGTACTATCCATGGTCCTTGTGAAGCTTGCCATACACACCCGTTCAAGTACAAGTGCCCAGGTTGTTTAGTAAGAACGTGTTCCTTGGCCTGCTCCCAACAACACAAAAAAAAGACAGGTTGCACTGGTCAACGTTCCAGAACGCATTATCTACCGTTAAAGTTATTTACGGATAACGACCTCATTAGCGATTTCCACTTTCTGCAGGACGGCATGCGGCTAGCGGACATATCGGGACAGGATAACCAGGGTCATCGCCATAAAATGTCCAGCAAGGGATACCTTTCCGAACTTAAAAGGCACGCCAGTCGACGTGGGGTTAAATTATCGGTGATGGCAAAAGGGATGCGACGACGCAAAGCGAACCAAAGTCGGTGGGTGCCTAAACGGGAGCAAATGGCGTGGACGGTCGAATTCCGATTTTACGCGCCTGGTTCCCAAGGGACAGCAGGGTCGGTCGAAGCGGGTGAGGGAAAGGGTTCATCGGAGGTACCAACTCTGGACTGTGTAGCAGAAGTGACCGAACATTCCTTGTTCGACCACTGGACTTGGTGGGATGTCCTCGAAAAATATTGGCGTCCAAAAGAGTCAGGTCCGGTATCCAGTGGCCCTATTACTTTCCCACTACACGATGACATCCCGACCAAGGTTAATGCCGAACCCAATTCGGTAGCCCCTGCAGTACCGGCCAAGTCAGCGACTAGCCAGTCCGCTTCTCCTCGGGTCAACCATTCCGGGTTATATCACCCTTACCGACAGACCCCTAAGCACCTTGAAAAATATGCCCGTATAATGTCAACCAACGCCAAGCAAGTGTACCAGGACACCACTCCCGAGTCTCTGGTGGTGCTCATGCGTTTGGTACCAGGTCCTTCCAATTCGCCCACGTACGTGCGGTTGGCTTCGAATCGGTCCATTCATGAAACGTTGACAAATCAACACATTATCGAGTATCCGGTTATCCACATTTACCCCTATATACCAAACCATTTGAACATTGTCGACTCTACTACTTAGATATTGTAATTATATAAGCTTTATTGTTATTTATATTTATATGGCACATGTTCTTTTCTGCATATATTTCATCACTATTATTTGGATATCTTTTGGAGTGGCAGTGCTGACCATGCAGGCTATGCCCGGTTGCCCAGGGATGAAATCAACGAGTTTGATATTGCACTGCCCTACATGTCCTGATATGTGCTTTTTTTTTAAAAAAAAACCCCCCCCCAATCACGTGTACTCACCCTTAGTACCGGTTTCCCATACTTTTCGACCACTTTCACTTTTTTCACCCGTGTGTGAATAGCACAGATCCAGTGTATGATTTTTTGTCATGCTAGAAAAAAAAAGCAAGTAAAAAATTTTTCATTATTTTTTCAGCTTGGAAAATTTGATTCCGGCACTTCATACCGATTAAAACCATTAAAAATGTATGGTGAACGATACCGCTTCAAAGAATTGACAGTCAACATTGACAATAGGTTTTATTTCCTTTCTAGTCCATTTTACTGTTTTCTGTGATATTATATAGGCCAACGGCACTAGCTAGATCTTGGTTGGTCCTTTTACACCTACCCTTCTTTTTTTTCCTACAGCAATCTTTGTCATTGCACCCCTTGTGCGTATTTTCATTCTTACAGTTAACCATGTTGGTATTATACGAAACACCCGCGGGGTTCGCCCTGTTTAAACTGTTAGACGATGCCAAACTGGCCAACCCGGACGATCTATGGAAATCATTTGAAACTCCCGAAACGGCCAACGATATTGTCAAGCTGCAAGCCTTTCATAAATTCGAAAATACGGTCGATGCTCTATCGGCAGTTACGGCGATTTTGGACGCCAAGGTCCCCAGTTCCCTACAAAAATTTCTGACGGAAAGCGTCAAGGAAAAGGAATGGAAGAAGCAACGGTTGGCAGTAGCGGATTCCAAGTTGGGAACGTCGATCACCCAGGCCTTGAATATCAAGGTGGTGTCGGATTCCTCCGTGATGGAGCTGTTCCGCGGGATTCGGTCCCAGTTAGAAAGCATGCTACAGGGATTTTCCTCGCAGGATATGGCCGCCATGTCGTTGGGGTTATCTCACTCGCTGTCCCGGTATAAGCTCAAGTTCTCCCCTGACAAGGTGGATACCATGATCGTGCAGGCCATTGCTCTGTTGGATGACCTAGATAAGGAACTCAACATCTACGCTATGCGGGTTAAGGAATGGTACGGTTGGCATTTCCCGGAAATGGCCAAGATTGTGGTGGACAACCGTATGTACGCCCGAGTAGTACAAGTGATGGGAATGCGTACCAGTGCGGCCTCTACCGACTTGTCCTCGATCCTGCCGGAAGAATTGGAAAGTGAATTAAAAATCGCCGCCGAGATTTCCATGGGAACGGAAATTAGTGACGAAGACCTGATCAATATCCGTTACCTTGCTGACCAAGTCATCAGCCTGAGTGACTACCGCACCCAACTCTACGAATACCTACGTCACCGAATGTTGGCCATTGCGCCTAATGTGACCACATTGGTCGGGGAACTCATCGGAGCCCGACTGATCGCCCATGCTGGTTCCCTCATGAACTTGGCCAAGATGCCCGCCAGTACCATTCAAATTATCGGTGCAGAAAAGGCCCTGTTCCGTGCCCTCAAGAGCAAGCACGATACCCCCAAGTACGGTTTGATTTACCACGCCAGTTTGATTGGCCAAGCCGGACCCAAGATGAAGGGTAAGATCGCCCGTGCCCTAGGTGCGAAAACGGCCCTGTCGTCGCGTGTGGACGCATTGAGCGAAAAGGAAGGCATCGAGATTGGCATCGAGAGCCGGGCCGCTTTGGAATCCCGTATCCGTGAATTGGAGACCCGGTTCGCTGCCAAGGCGGTGAAGGCCGTCAGAGGTAAATCTTCCCGCAACGAAGGCAAGATTCAATACAAGGCTGCCAATGACTACAACCAACGGCAGGATTCCACGATCGCCCCCTCCAAGCCTAAATCTAAACCTGTCGTCAAGGCTGCCGAAACACCCCAGGAGTCAACGAGCACTCCCGCTGATACCAACAAGGCTGACAAGAAGCGCAAGTTGGAAGTTGTCGAAGGGGCTGGGGATGGCAACACGGAAACACCATCCAAAAAGAAGAAGGAAAAGAAAGAGAAGAAGGCGAAAAAAGAGAAGAAGAAGAAGGACTAGTGAGCCAAATGCGGAGATAACCGACACAGTACATGAGCCATTGCTAATCGGCATTGGCTGGCTTTCACTTTCACCATTAAATTATCCCCCTACCACCTTTTATAGCCATCGTTATCGTTATTTCTTTTGGATGGTGGGAGTGGAACAATGTTGAAAAGATAGGGTCATCAATCAAACCCAACAGTTTTGTTTTGCAAGAATCTGCCAAACTAGGCTTCATATTCGATGTTTGTTCATTGGTGCTACTTTTCGTTTTTTTTACTCACGACACGATGATTTATTTTCTACATTCGTTTACATATGCTTTTCGCACTTTATTTACAAGTACAGTTGGTTGACAGCAGATATGCTAATACAAAATTACAATTTTTCATGAATTTCTCTGAGGCACCTTGTATTACTAACCCTCGTATTGGCGTGCACAAAAAATTTGCGTTGTAGTTAAAGAGAAGTTTGCATTTCTCAGTGGAGAGCATGTGCAGCAAGGGAGCAAACGGCAGAAGCGCATAATAATGCGTATTAGTAGCTGGCAATAGACAACGATCAATACAGGACATACCAGAACTATGCCAATGACAATGATTTTTGTTGGTGGCACAGAGTCCGATACTCACCTTACAATTCCCCTTGCAGTCACTTGAAGAGCATGACCCTGCCCTCGGAATTGAGGCATCTTGATGCCCTTTACACCTTCCGGGGATTATCCAGGTGAGTCTCTAAACGAGTGCCGCCAGAGAGACAACACAGGAACCAACTGTCATAATATGTGTAATTCTCTTGTTCGAGCAACTACTAATCTCACTACTGTGTACCCACTGAGGCAAACTGTGTTCTCACTGCAATTTAAACTTAATACCCTTGATTGCGCAAAATGCGCAGTATTCTTTTCGTCTATGTAGTGATTTGGAGCAGAGGGATGTCAAGTATTTGTGGACAGTTTATTTTATATTTGACCGATGACACACCACCGTGGGGATAACATTTTCCATACTTTACAATAAACAACAAAGAACAGTACGTTCTATACCACCAGAGTATCACATGACAGTGATTACTCCGAGGCCAAGTTGTGCAGGTAGGCCGCTCCACCCGAGGGTGTTGCGTAATTATATACGGGATAAGGGCTAATGTCAGAGAGTAAGGGAAACAGACAAGACACAGCAGAGGTATAAAGGTGAGGGTAGGCTATGGCAGTCGGAGGTGGCGAGTGTCGTAGGGGAGGAATCCTGTATAGGGATGATGTACTAATTATGATTTAACATAGAATTTTGTGAGTGGTGCATTCAACTCTAGCGGATTTTTCTTTCTTTGCGCGCCAATTCTTTTCACATTGGCCAGACCACTCCACAGGGCAAGTAAATTCCCATCACCAATAAACGCCAACGTCTTCAAGTGCTTCATTTTCTGACCTCTTCAGTGGTCCCTTAATTGGGGCTTATCTTTTCTGTGCCCTTTTTCTCGTCTCCCAACCTCTCACTCTACGCTGGCCAATGTAGAGCCCGGATGGAGTCAGTTATGGGGCGTATTGACTACCGAAGCTAAAAGCCTTAGACTTTGGGGGTATTACTTTGAAGGGACTATAAAATCAGTTGGTCGGTTATTCCCTCAAGTGTCTCACTTTATTATTTTTTTTCTGGGCGCTTAGTAATACAGTGACGGATATTAGCTCAAGTCTTAATGAAACTGAGTCAACCCTTTTTTTCCGCTTTCTATTTGGGTTTCAGATTGATCTTTTTGAAACGTGATTATCCTTTTTCTTTATTTCTTTATCTATTTCGCACTTATTAACATCGCCCCTACTTTAGCCTGCACGAGTGCACTCTCCGTCGTTAAGCGCTGGTATAGTGGGTCCAATAATTACTTCTGCCTCACCCTTTGGTGACTATCTATTTTTACTTTTATAATCTACCTCCTTTCGCTTTACTATTAGCGTGGGCCCGTGGGTGCTGGTTCTAATGTCAAACTACAAGTCGTTTGAGGACTATTTACTCGCCCTAAACCCAGACTCACCTGACAACACTCCGCCCATCACGGCCCAAGAGTTCCAGGATGAATTGTCACTATGGGCTGGGGCGCAGTTCGAGTCGGGTCAAAACAGCTCACTGGGTTTGGTATCGCCATCGTTTATATTCGGTAATGGCAGTCAACTCGTGCCCGGAAACGGTCAATCTACGTCTTCCTCCGCGTTACGGAACTTTTCTCAGGCGGGGGTGGATTATTCCTTGTCGCTGAGCAACAACTCTTCGCCCCCCACAGCGGCGAGTCTGCTGACCCACACCGCGGTTCCCACCACTTCTGCCACCCACACTGGCGAAGGTCGCACTGTCGTCCCAGGTGACACAACGTCCCCCACTGCCACTGCAGCATCGACCTACAATGCCCTACTGAATCTACTCGCCTCCCAGCCTACGACTCCCTTGACCCCAACGCCTCCTGGTGTTCTCTCGGCCGGGTTAGCCGCTGCTGTACCGACGCTATCGTCCCACACCCATCCTCAGGCCGCCGCTCTTTTACAGCCCTCGGCGTTTCCCTATCCTACGATTTTACCCACCCAGGAGACTGTACGAAATGACGTGACCCACCCGTCTCGTCAATTGCCAGGAGGAGTATCTAAAACTATTACCGCCGCTTCCACCGTGTCTAACTCATCGCCAAACAAGCGCAAAGTTTCGTCTTCTACTTCAAACTCTACTTCGACCCAATTGATGGGATTATCTGACGTCATATCCACTACTGATACCACCACGCTTTCGAAGGCTGCGTTGGACCCCGATACCCAATCCCAGTTGGTGGGGGAAGAAGACAAACGTCGCCGTAACACCGCTGCGTCAGCCCGGTTCCGGGCCAAGAAGAAACTCCGCGAACAGGCCATGGAACGTACTGCCAGGGAAATGACTGCTAAAGCGGAAGCCTTGGAACAACGTGTCAAGGAGTTGGAAACTGAAGTTAAGTGGCTACGTGGTTTAGTGGTCGAAAAGGACCCCAACTTGCTCAATGTCCCTTACCAATGTGCCCACCCAAATAATGGTGGGGGTGCTTCCTCGGCTGGATCGTCGCTGGGACCGGATGGTACTACTGTGGGCTTTGTCGGCGGTCAACCGGCAATTCAACCTGCTACTAAACGCCCCAAAATTATGCCTTCTTCCAATTAACACACTAGTATGGATTCCTTGGGTATTCGATATTTTGTTTCCATTTTCTTGCTTATTTATTGTCTACAATTTTTTACAGTTTAACGACATGGACGTTTATCTTTTCTTTTTTTGATAATATTTAGCTGTTGGTGTTGAGGTAATGGGTAATCTGAATATAGGACAATTACTTTTTTCGCTTTCTTTTATTTACCAATGGGCGGTTGTCATTGACATCTTTTAAAACACGTTGGATTATGGAAAACTTTTCATAATGAGGCGTTGGTGCTTGTTAAGAAGCGATGATGCCGAAAAGACGAGATGGGTTGATAATTGCAGAGTAGGGCGGTTATTTCTGGAGATTCTATCTGAAGTTGATGGCATATCCCTGTTGTCAACTCATACCATTAATCGTGTAGAATGTGATGATGGGTTAGGCAACCCTCGGCTTACCACGTACCTCTAAGATCAGCCAGGAACCATGGCTATCCCGACCAAAACAAAATACTGTGCTGTAGTGGATCTTACTACCTCTGACATGTGGCATATAGAGACCCAAAGTTAGTGTGAAAAGTACCAACATTTCGAACTTTAAGCCACTGCAGCGCACGAAATCAATGTATATACCCGTGTCCATCATAACGTCAGGCTGTCAATACCAAGCACTCTGGCACGCTAAGGATGCCTAGTTCGCATGCACAAGAATCATACATATCCATGCTCTTTAAATAGTTCGAAGCAGTGAAGAAAAATTCAGATGACGTCGTCTGACGATCAAAGAATCACTGAGCCACTACGACGGTTAATAATAAACTACATAAACTGTTCCTGAAAAAGAATAACAAATATTTAGAGTATAAAATGAAAATGAAAATAAACTTTTCTTGTGAGCGAGCTTCTTTGGCTCAGTTGGCAGAGCGTCCGCCTAGTAAGCGGAAGGTCGTCAGTTCAATTCTGGCAAGAAGCATTTGTCGTAGTGTATTCAGGGCTGATACATATCTGGCTTTTTCTCCCTTTGTGAGGTAGGATGGGAAAGTTTTCTTGGTTTCGAGTCACCTGACTTGGACGAGTGTCGTAGGGTTGTAAGGGGCAGAGTTTTTATTGGCTACATCTCCCACGGCGGACTTCTCTTTTTGCTCTAATGTCGTAGGGTTGTAAGGGGCAGAGTTTTTATTGGCTACATCTCCCACGGCGGACTTCTCTTTTTGCTCTAACACCATTTTTCCTTAATAAAAATACTGCTAACTATACTTGAATCGAAATAAATAAACTAATCCTAACTCAACTGCGCCACAAAGTGATGATTAT
>JAOPJG010000236.1:0-33245 GCA_027478255.1 Dispira simplex | reverse complement strand
TCCTCATTGGAAGATGTAATCTCCAGCTCTCTTTCTGTAGTTGTCTCAACTTCATCTTGAGGAAGCTGGTCGTCCTCGTTGGGAGATGTAATCTCCCATTCCTGTTCCACTTTGTACATTATCAAAATACCTTAAACCATCAATTATTTTTATTATTATTATTAGTTTTCTTTTTGTAGTGATGTTCTTTCATATTCTGTGTTAAAATCATGTTGTGTAGATAACCAAGGGCACTTGGTTATCATTAGTTGTAGTTCTATATTGTGCAGGTATCCTATCATCCTGATATAAATAGGATCTGATTTCCTTAGTAAATAAAGTCAGTATTGAATAGTTTCTTTTATTTGTGTTAGCTTTTTAACTAGTTGATTACCCACAGAACCCTAAAGTAATTATGATTGTAGGCAAAGAGCCTGTTTCTGATATCTATGGTGAGATACCACATATTTCCAAGGATTATTAAAAGTGTTAAGGGCTATCTACCACCATTAATTCCTAGGTGTGATAAGACAACTAATATAGACATAATGGAAAAAAAAAGATATATATATATATGATTTATTATGCCAGTCTACACCATTGTTCCTACTTACTTTCATTAGACTACAATGCCACTCCTCCCTGTATTTCCCAGCTGCCTCATTCAGTTTACTGCTTTATTTTGGGTCTATCCCTAACATTTCCCTTCTCGGCACCTTTGATCCCTTTGTGCACACACACACTCCACCCCCAAACTCCGCGTGCCGAACCCTGTACTGTACTCTTTTTCGTCACAGTGCATCCAATGAAATGGGGGGAGGGTATAACGAAATAGTTCGCCTGCGTTTCTGACGGGTATAACAGTTGGTCGACTAATATTCATATACAGCCCGCCTTGCTTTATTTCAATTTACGTTGCGCAGCCGGCACCCCATTCTTATTTGTTTTCTTGGGGATTGCGGTTTACCTTTCTCAACTTGTACCTGTTTTTTTTCTGTCGGTTTTTTTGATGTATTGACCCTTTCCTATTTCATCAGTTTCTATTATAGCCAGAGCAACCAATACTATAACCACCATTCATACGTTCGTACGAACCATGTCGCGTTCCCCACGCCAGTCGGATGGCACGGTTTCCGATTTGGCTCTGCAAAAATTTCAACTCGTTGAGGCCCTTCGTTCAGGTAAGTTCCATTTCAGATGGCCAACCGCTTTGTGGCTCCCATATCCTATATGGGTTGTGCCATTTTTAGAGAGAAAGAGATAAAGACGTGACAAGATGTATCTGATTACCGAGATGACCAGGTCAAAGTCGACCTATCGCTTCTCTTATATTCACCATATTCCATTTTCCGAGGTAGATACGCGGGATTCACTTGTAACTACCCCCTACTGAACATGCTTGACCTACCGAATACGTATCACCTTACTCACTCAACCACTAAGCTGTTTATTCTCACTCCGACTGGGGCGGGGGGGGTCACATCTTGAGGTGTTTTTTTTTCTGTATTTGCGCACTCCACCATTTTACTCGTCAATCCAGGTGACCATGACGCGTTGAAGGAGGCCATGAAAGGTTGGACCACCAGTCCCACTCTACCTTCCCAGACTCGACGCACTTCCGAAGCCCCCCGTACGGTACCTGCCCAAGTGACACCGTTGCACCTGGCCATTCAATTTGCTACCAGACTTACGGTGGAGGCCACTCTAGCGCTACAGGCTCCAGAACTCCTTAATTGTCAAGACACGTTTGGCTGGACCGCGCTCCATCACGCTTCTAAAACCGGACGGGCGGAGATTGTACGTCTCCTCTTGGCGTACCCTGGCGTGGACGATTCCATCGTCGACCACGAAGGACGGGATCCGGTAAAGGTAGCCAAAACACCCGAGGTAGCTGATATTATCAGACACGATCGGACCGAGTTTGTGGTACGTCACTCGGCCTTGATGCACGAGTATACTCTGAAAGGGGACAGCAACGCGCTGGACCAGCTCATGGACAACGTACGATTCCAGCGGTGGGTCGATATTAATTCTCCTAACCCGGACAACTACGGCAATACCGTGCTGCACGAGGCTGTAGAAACCAAAAACTTTGAACTCGTCAAATGGTGGTGTAGCCGTGGGGTAGACGTCTTTGTGCGTAACGAGCAGGGTAAATTACCCATAGACTTGACCTCGGATGCACGTACCCTTAAGATCCTAGAACATGCCCCGGTGGCCTCCCTGCGACCAACTTCCCCGGGAAAGGCCCCCCGTCTCCAGGGCTCGCTACTGAAATGGACCAATTTTGCATCAGGGTACCGCCGACGTTACTTTGTGTTAGAAAACGGGGTATTATCGTATTACAAAGACAAGGCTGATGCTAACAATGCCTGTCGTGGCGCCATTAATTTGCGGATTGCTCAGCTCTCCTTTGAACCCAAGGATCAGACCACATTCGAGGTGCAAGGCAAAGGATCGGTTCGCTACCGTTTGCGCGCTGAACACCCTGTGGAGGCCAAACGGTGGGTGATGGCCCTCGCCCAATCCAAACAATGGGCCTTGGATACCCAAGAGACCCGTTCTACCGATAATCTGACTCTATCAGGTCGCCAACCCAGTCTGGATACTCCTCACTCGATGTTGGGTTCTCCGAGGGAAAGTGATGGTTCACCTGGCCGTGGTGAACCTCAAAGCGAAACTAAATCGGCCGGTTCACACGCGGAGGACACCAGTGCTAGCGGATCCGACGATAGCGCCAGCAAAGTTTCCCGTAAAGAGGTGAGCAGGAGACTACCCCGGAGGGTGTCGATGTTATCATCGGATGACGAAGACGATGGCCAACCCCACCCTCCGCACGACGAGACGCTCGGGTTACAAATGAATGCGCTACGGGCCCAACTGGTGGCCCAAGAACAGCTATTCGAATCGTTACCCGCCGCTATCGATACTTCATCCGCGGAAAAAGTGCTAGAGGCCTTCCGTCGATCCATCCAGGATCTCCGGGCTCTGGTGGATGAAGTAGCCGCCATGACCCAGGACCGTGAGGAGTACTGGAGCCAGCTGTACCACCGCGAAATGGAGCGCCAGGATACCCTGGCTGAAAGTTTCCGTACCCTTATCTTGGAACAAGACCATCTGGAAAAGATTGCCCGTACCCAACGGCGTCGTATGAAATCGCAGACTGCTCAGGCGCTGGCTTCTGCCAAAGTAGCACAGGCATCCCCTGTCGCCCCCGTACAACCTTCCCAAGACAACTTGACGGAGACTGCTAGTAAGGGGTCGATCGTTCTTCCCACTCCCGAGTCCCGGAAACTAGGCTCTACCGATGAATATTCGCAAGTCCCCGACGAGTCGGCCAAAGACCATGTCGACCATGGTTCCTTGAACCCACCTTCTACCATGGAGGCTCTTCCCATGGAACAGGAACAGGGCGTGGTCGAGCCATTATTTGACGATGATGATGACGACGACGATTTATTCTTTGACGCTAACGAGGTGGAAGAACTAGTTCCGGAGGTCAGCGATGAATCCGTCTTTGCCACAGGGTCGGGACAGGCGTCTATCGCGGAATCTTACGTTGGGTACCCTGCGGATGGGCAGCTACGAAAGGCATTGCATCCCGGTAGTAACAAGAAGCCACAGATTTCATTCTGGTCCATCCTCAAGAATGCCATCGGTAAAGACTTGAGTAAAATTTCCATGCCAGTGGTTTTTAATGAACCCACGTCCATGCTGCAGCGTATGGCCGAAGACATGGAATACAGTGATCTGTTAGACATGGCGGCCCGACATCGCTACAGTTCAGAGCGTATCCTCTTCATCGCAGCTTGGGCTATGAGTAACTACTCCTCGACCATGGGCCGGGTGGCAAAACCTTTCAATCCGTTGCTGGGAGAAACTTTTGAGTACGTACGGCCTGACAGGGAGTACCGATACGTGTCTGAACAAGTATCTCACCATCCGCCCATCAGCGCCTGCTATTGCGAAAGTCCCAATTATAACTTCTTCGCTGAGGTGAACGTCAAGTCCAAATTCTGGGGAAAATCCTTTGAAATTTGCCCGTTGGGGGTGTCCCATGTGGAACTCAAGGTCCCGCTGCAGTTCCTCGACCCCGAAGATCCTAAGCAACCCGCGGTAGTAGACCAGGAAGCGGGTCGTTTTACGGAACATTACTCGTGGAAAAAGGTAATTACATCGGTGCAGGGTCTGATCGCTGGTAACCCGTGGATGGAACACTACGGGGACTTGGTGGTCGTCAACCACCGAACAGGTGAGACATGCCGGTTGACCTTCAAACAGAGTGGTTGGCGTGGTAATAATTTGTACGCCATTGAGGGGGTTTCAAAAGACGAACAAGGCCTGGAACAATGGGAAATTGCCGGAAAATGGAACGAACGATTGATCGCCCGCCGTATTAACCGGACTCGTCCTGATGCTCCCCTTTCCAACAACGACGTGGCCCTAGATTCCGAGGACGTCCAGAGTATCGAAAGTCACTCCCGGGTCAAACCCATTTTGCTGTGGCGAGCGACTCCTACCCCGAACCCTCCTATCCCTTTTAATTTGACCGAATTTGCGGTTACCCTCAATGACTTACCCGATGATCTGCGTCCCCACCTCTGTCCAACGGATTCCCGTCTGCGACCGGATCAGCGGGCCATGGAACTTGGGGAGTACGACCAGGCCTCGGATGAAAAGAATCGTCTCGAGGAAAAGCAGCGGGCTAAACGCCGAGCCCGTGAAGAAGATCCTGATGCTGAGCCTTGGACACCCCGTTGGTTTACTCGGGGTATCGAGCCGGATACTAATGAACCTTACTGGGTTTTCAATCATAAATACTGGGAAGAGCGTAAACATGTGGGGGAGGACATCCGACAAGGCAAATCTGTTGGATGGAACGGTGTAGATGACATTTTTTAGTGGCCACATTTTACCCACAGGTAGTGTGAACCATTGGATGTTGGAGGGGGGGCCCTTGGTTAAACTCTGGCGTTCGATAAAATACGTTTTCTATTGCTTTCGGTTTGCAAGTGCTACTCATTTATCAAGTGGAAGGAAAGGGTAGCCTTTTATTGCTATTTTGATTACGTTATAGTCTCTAAAACATGGCGATAAAGACCATCGATACTGGCGGTGTATTTCTATGTTGTGTTGTACACAAACTATAGCCTGTCGTCAAAAAGCATTATGGCGGCAACTCTACATTTGTTAACTTTATCTTATCCCCCCTCTACTTTCATCACCGCTACGTTATACGATAGCGTGCTTGATTTATTTATCTCAAGGCTATTAATTGAATTTATTGCATAAACCAATGTAGAGGGGTTCCTCTTTACATAAAATGTGTACAACCATTCATACTATATATTTCCGTAGCAGTTTTAAAGTTTATCCAGACACGAGAATAAATCACTAGTATAACATATGCTGAACTACGACAAGGATGATATTACTTTGTGGGGAAATCGGTCCAGCATGGTAATATCATAATAATAAGTTTCTGGAAAGTGAGCTCCGTACTCAAACCAAAGCAGATCCAAAGGCCATAAGGACAACGAGCCAAGACCAGGGTCTACATAACAATTCTTTTCTCACCAGGTGATTGCGTATTAAAAGAAAAGAGGAGATCCGGTGTAATAGTCACTGCTAGTCCACATCCAGATCAAAGAACACGATGCTATAACAACGGGGGAGATGGCTGGGCCAGTCAGTTTGGCCGAGCGATAGACGAAAATCTCGGTAAAATAGTGGAAAAAGGCAATAGAATACGTCCAAAAGATCATACTGTATACGACGGGGTTACGCAGGTGGTAGGCCCCGTATAAACGTACCACAGCCGAGACCAGCGTCCAACAGGCAAACATTCGTGAAGTCATAGCCGTAATCTCGTGCGGAGTGTTATTGTAGAGGCGTCGGGTCAGGGTTAGTGGTTGCAGGTACGCCTGAAGGGTATTGAAGAACGACAGCACCGAGACAAAGAGAAGCCAAGTGGGCAACCAACCACTATCCTGCGGTAACCAGCTCATACTTGCTAAGGCGTTGTCAATTCACGGAGAACAATCGGGATTGAGCAAAAATGGACCGAATCACTAGACTTGGCTGATGTAGGATCAGTTATAACAAAGCGGGTTGAACAGATTGGCAGCAATCCACGATGAGGAATGTTATAATACCGAGTCAAGCAATAGATAAATCAGTAACAACAATAATAACAGTAAGAAAAACGTAACCAACGACAATGGGTTGCGAGAGCCGGTGGTTTCTGATGAAGTGAGTCTACTAAGTTTACCAAAAGCAACCTCCTTGTCATCCCACTACTGTCTGCGTTTCCCCGATTCTCTACCAACGAATGTCGTTGCTCCTCTTCCTTCCCCCCCTCCAGGACTGCAGCATTAATCTTTTCATTCCAGCTTCCTACTTTTGAGCAACATTGATTGTATACTTTTCTTTGTTGCTATTTTGTAATATCTCGGCTCATTCCTTTTGTGGCTATCCAACGCTCGCTATGGCCCCGGCGGGACAGCCTCCAACAACTGCCCGTCCCACCTTGGCTTTTTTCACTGTTTTCAATCCGTCCCTCGGCCCTGACGAAGACACAGAGCATGAACAATTACTCTTTTATGCCGCTTCTTCCTCTCCAAACCCCCACACTCAAGCGGCCACCCCGGCCTCACGGTCTAGGTCACCATCCCCTACGGTAGGTCCTCCCACCACCCACCTTACACCACTCGACAGCGATGTCCGCAGAAACCCTATGTCCGAGAGCCAGGACCCCATCACAAGTAGCGATACTAAGGATAACCAAGGATGGGGGCGATATATCTGGAACGGAGTCAAGATGGGGATGTTTCTAGGAAGCGGTACGTCGGATACGACTAACCCGACCGCCGATTCCTCGTTGGATGCGGACCCTTCCTCCCATAGTCCTCCGCAAACCACCCTGGCCGGTCAAGCCGGGAAAAAATTGATATACCCATTTGCCTTACGGTCAGAAACTGACCCGGGAAGTGAAAGTGGAGCTCCTACCGCGGTACCGTTGGGCCAAAAAATCCGACGCATCGGGCTTCTCCAGGGCTTGGTCAAGTATACGTTGACCTTTACGCTAGACAATCCGTGGCACAGCGTCCGGACCGAAAAAATGCGGATTATTATTTATCGCCCCGAGCCGAATTTTTGGCTTGCCCTGGGGGTCAACCTAGGGTACACAGTTGACACCAGCGCAGACAGTGACACCCCGGTGCTACACTACCACACCGACCAGGTTAGTGATGATGAGCTGGCGGCTTTGGTTATCCACTCTTACCAGACCCACTGCCTACTTTTCGGAAATTTAACCACTCAATTGAACCAATCGGGCCTCCACCACCGGCGGCTACGCACCCTGCGTCGGCGACTAGAAGAATATTATGGTGATCTCATCTGGCAGTGGGATTTTTCCAATATGTACGTCTACCAGGCTCTACGCGGGTTACCGGCTCACCCCTTGACCAAACTAACCCTCGCCAAACTACAGGACCTAGTTCATAATTTGAAAGAAGACGGACCCGACGGGGTGACCCCTGTGGCGATGGCCCTCTGGCATCAGCAGTTACTGTGGGCCACTGGCCTTGAAGCTGACGATGTATATACCTTGTTTTGGTATCTGGTAGCCAACTATGGCCAGTTTTATTTAGATACTTACGAGGAACCATTCGATAAAGCCGGACATTCGGCCTCGCCGTGGTATTCCCTGGGATCATTTTCCCTAAGTCGCAAAGCCTCGTCTATGAAACTGACCTCTATAGACCCTGACTCCCCTAAGAAATCCAATGTTCGTCTGTTAGTATCCTCGTCCTCAGAGTCCCATTCTTCGCAACTTAGTGAAGGAACCGGGGTTGTATACCTCGGGGAACACCATACCGCGTATACCTGTAACCTAGTCGTCTACCGCCGTGAATTGTTATTCTGTATCTTGTATCCCGTTAGTACGCAGTGCCCGAGCCCTCTACCATCGGACACTCCCACCATCACCACGTCGTCCGATTCTCCACTACCACGCACGGATATCATGCACATAATGGAAGCCGCAAGTACGGAAATATCCCGTGCTGCACATGACGATTGGCAACATGCCCAATCTCTACTTGCTAAGGTAGCTTTCAGAGGGTTCCGCTTTGTCCACATGAATTACACCAGTCTGGCGTTGCACACATCCTGGTTGGAACCCTTTAAACCGTACATGGGAAGGGGAATCTCAGGTAAACCCCCGAGCACTTTGCTCCGCCAATATATTCGTAATTTACATATGCATTTTGAACGCCAACCCGACCTCAATCAAACGGTGATTTGTACGTTACAACATGGCTGGGTAGCAGGCCTACGTAATAATGACGCCGAGATGTTTGTCATGGTACACAAGGCAGGGGCCCACCTGTCCTCAGTAGAGGAATACCTGCACATGCTGACCACCCATTTTATCAACAATGTCATATTGCCCGATACGGATTCATGAGGAGGTTTCATTTTTGACTTTTTTTTTTCGCCACAAGGGAAGAATGGGCTAAGTGGTTCATGGCTGTAATATTACCCTGCCATATCTTTTTTTTTCCAATTCCCATTATATTTGTCTTCATTGCACCGAGATTTACCATTATCCAATGGATTATAGACGAATTGATACATGTAAATTATGTTGGTAATTGCTATGAAGTGCGTGGGCATATTTTTGTTAGCAACATAGCCTACCTGTCAAGTTGTTAAGCGCCCGTCGATATAAAATCTTAAGAAGTGCGTCTATGTATGGTTTGAGTGCTAGCCCCTCATTTACCCCTTAACTTGGCATTCCTATTCACCTCCAAATACATAGACATATATACAGAACCTACCTTCCAGACCCTGCTTTGTTTGTGTCACCCTAACCATTCAGGACGAATAACACTACCACATGGTTCCCCCTGACAAGGGGCGGTGGTCTTCGGGATTAATTACCCCTGAGGAGTAAAACATTACTGTGTATCACAACTGCTTTCCGTCAAGGGAAGCCTTCCAGCCCTGGATATCGTTAAAAGCAGTCCATTTTAAATCAATATAGCTATGACAGCCGTAGAAAGAGTAATAACTCAGGAACACTAACCGGGAAAATTGGTAGTAATTAGGTGTTGGGTAAGGAGGAGAGGGTATAGCAGATTAAACCTTTTTGGTTTCGTTTAGCCCTCTCTGCCCATCCCCATTGCATGTCTTGGATCACATTAAAGTTTCAACAAGGATTTACGGACCCTCGTTTATTAATTGCAATGTTTCGAGATGAACCGGACCAAGGACAGTAATGGTAATTTATTCTTCTACCGGTTGAGGGTATTGTTTTTAAAATTTATAAAGGTCTCGAATTTTAACTGCCATTTTGATTAATCTACTTCGACAACCTCGTATCTAGTGCTATTCTTTACGTAATTTTTGTGCTTTAACCTCATCCTATCGTTACGCTGTCCGCTGTCTAATATTGGTTTTATCGAAAAGAAACAATCTACATACATTTTTAACCATGCTATTGACCCACTGGGGGTTATTGGGGTTGTCACTTGCCGCATTGGCTTTGGTAACTGGCGAAAAGGCTTCCAAGTTTCCAGCAGCCCCTGTCACTCCAGGGAAACGCCCAGGAAACCAAATACCAGCTGATCATATCCACCCTGTTGGGCCCGTTAATGCTCCCCACCCGGATGTTAATCCCGAGGACGCTCTAAAACCTTTGCCGGCTGACGAACCTAAAGTATCAGACACTGTTGCTAAACCACTGGTGACCACGAAGCCCATCACGCCAGTACATCCCCACGTGGGTGTGCCTCAGGCGCCTGGCGTAACGGATAAAGAGCTACCGCCTGCTCACGTTCAGAGCCCCCCTCTCCCCACCACCACATGGCCTCCGGTGCTGGCTAAAACTGATCAGCCTACCAGCGTCGAGGATACCAGGCCTTACGTAGGCGTAAAATCCATGTCTAAATGGACAGCTACCTCCTTAGTGGCTATGGCAACATCTGACCCCACGGCAGTATTGGAGTATCAGGAATGTGTGGATTTCCAGCGTCGTTGCAATGGCCTTTGTGGTGAGAATCTATTTTATGCTACTTGTGACCGCGGTGGCCTTTGCGTTTGTCATACCGATCGACAGGTTCCCGGCGAGGAATCAATCATCCAATCCGCCGCCTTTCGCACTTCTTTGCTACTGTGGTGGACTATACCTGGATGTGCGTTAGCAATCCTTGTTTTATACTAACTTTTTTTTTCCGTTTTATCCTGATGCGTGTTCGACTTCTAAATCCTACTTCAGTACAACTGACACACAGCCGTGCAGCTGTATTGTATGGTGGAACTATATTTCAATTAGACCAACTAGATGTGAGAATACTATGTATGGTGGTTATTTGCTTAATTCTTTTTCTCAGTCAACCAGCCTGAATACGAACCGCTGTGGAGTATTAAAATCTAAGGAAAAGACTGGATACCCAACACGGGTTTGGAATAAGGTGTAGAATAAAAGTGGCTGTAAGTGAGGCAAATCCTGCCACATAGTGTAACTGTTGAGGTTGAGAGAGAAGGTTAAAGGTTAATCAGTGAGAAATCGAGTGAAACCTATTGAATAACGGACAATACCCTGCCAAACGCTATACTTTTTTCCAACCGAAACTTGCGATGTGTTAAAATTTTCGTTTTTTTTTACTCCTACACTTTTCGATAGAGAACTTTATCAAGGTAATGCAGAAAAGGATAGCGGCACTGATATGAAGGTTAATGACGGAGTAAAAGAGTGACATGGCCAAGGAAATCGTATGTTCGAAATCCTATTATATAACATTGTTTGACTATTCCAATGTGTAGTGATTTACGACCCCACCCACCATCATTCCTACTATATGCCAACATACGCGTATCCTTTGGCTGAAGTGTGGTGACTAAACCAGTGTGTGGTAAACAAAGGGGAAAAAGCAGGATGATATAAGCAAGTGAAGCTTCAGAAGCAAGCGCAGGACTGTTGCCCGAAACCCAGTTGTTACAATGAAACACCCTATTAGTGACCAATCCCTTTCGTACAGTAATGCAGCTTCGCTGTGCTGTCAAGAAATGAAAAAAAAAAAAATAATGCCCAGCCACAGTTGTAATATTGTGATGATATTATTTTAGCGTACACTCCAACAGTCTTAACCTGATATCAGGTCTGTGCGAGTGCTACACACTCGGATCAACTATGAGATCTAGGTTGGCAAAAGAATGACAAAAAGAGCAATTTTCACAACATTAGTAGGCGATCAAACCCGTTTCGAAAGTTCATATTTTGACGGGAGTCTTTATTAGAGAAGAGAACATTAACACTTCTTTTTTTTGGAAAGGATAAAACTAGTAAAAACGGTCATAACAAGGTACTGTCGTTATCTATGAAAGGGCCCGTATCCAAAGAAATTACACTGTACAAGCTTTTACAGCTGGGAATGGCCGTCGATGATGTACATCTCCCAAAGAAAAAAAAAATCACGAAAATAACTTTTAATACCCGAAAGCGGAAAGTAGAGCGGTGTGTGGTGATATTATGTATAATAGTCAGTGGTATCGATCGCGCGGTAAGAGAAGGAGAGGAAAGTAGTAGAGAGCGAAGGGAAAAGCGGTACTAGGGGAGGGATTGCATCTAACGAAAGAGAGAAGGAGAGTTGATGGAACGAAATACACGGCCACTTAACCCCTAGTTTGGATAGCCGACAAATTCATGTGGAGGTGCGCCGTTTAAATCATCGCTATCCCGACCACTAAAGGCATCATCGCCTAATGGAGCCTCACCAGATACAGCGCATGTATCCAATTTCTTACAAGGAAGCGGGTAAAACATCATTGGTTTACCGACAAGTACTGTTTCACTAGTCCAGTTTAAAAAGTGATTTACAATAGCGGTAAAATGTAGGTTGCCCCAGGATTCCTTTAGGGTAGTTCAGTTCCAGCACCGGCAATAAATATTTTGAAGGGGTAGGAAGATACAGTTAATATATATTCTGATGTGGAAGGGCTAGTAGTAGATTTAGGTTCAGGTAGAAAGTAATCCGCAAAAAGTATCGGCCAAGTGCACACCAAAAAGAACATGGATAAGCGTGGTGTGATAGGAAACGTTAGATGATTCGCAAGCGAAAGTTCTACAGAAAAACGGAAGCAATTCGTAGTTGGAGGGCCGTATGGCAATGCGAAATACACAGAGGTCGAGTGTAAGGCTTTCTTTTTTTTTTTCTGGTGAGCCCCTTTTTTTAAATCTTACACCAAAGAAGGGGGAACGACCAATGAAATCCTTGCTGATAGGTTATTGGTAGTAACAAACGGGTGGGAGCACTGTAAGTTAATGACCGGATTGACAACGTGTAAAAATTGACAGCACACCGACGGAATCCAATCTCGGGGCTGTTGAATAAGCATTAACAGTAAAAAACCATAAAATAGCTGATAGAAAAAATAATGTCAAGGTGAAGATGGGGGTAGAATAAATCTCTAACGCAAGTATGTACTTGAGAAATGAGGCAAGTGCCCGATAGTGCTCCACGAGGTAAAGCACAAAGTACGGAGAATACGGTATAATCCGGAAACCGGCGTTCAACTGTGATTTTACGTCGAATCCGAAATCGGTCAATAGTGGAAAGAAAATAGTAATATAAAATAGGTGGCCCTACAATGATTCACAGTAGGTCGACGTAGATGTACACAATAGTAGCCAACTGTCCTTAATGCAGCACGATAGCTCACGAATGGCACTGGCAGATTAAAGAGAAATGTAAAAAATCGCAGATGGAATGCAGCAGGCCAGCGTAATATGGCTGGAACAAGAGTAAATTTTCAGCGAATGGACATTAAAGGTATGCACGTATGGTTGCGCTATGTATAAGAGGAAAAGTAGAATGGCAATAAGAAACAAGGTAAGGTGAAATGGGATGTGTCCGTGAATGCGTAATGTTTTCGAGTATGGAATTATCCAAGAGCGGATTGATGCTTAAAAGGAATTTTAGGACCTACACCATGGTTTTCGTAGAAAATGGAATCGTACGGAGGAGAAAGAAAAGGAATATCAGAGAATTTAAAAAAAATAAATAATGTCTACAAAAACAGGGCCCGGATTATTTTCGTTCGAAGTGCGATTGATGGGCACAGTGGAAAAAACAACAAGAAATGTGAGTGAATTGTGTCGGCATAAGGGGAAAGGAGGAAGGGACCTATTTATATATAATCCGATGCCCGTTGGATTTTCCACTTTTTATTTTTTGGCATGGCGTGAGTGAAAGGTGGAGTGTGGAGGTGTACATTTTTTCATGCTGGTTCAATGTGTTATCCACCCCTTTTTTTTCTGGAACGTCCTAAACCTGCCGATCTGACATGCAATTCAGGGAAATAAAAAAAAATAAAGTCTATCATGGTTCATTACAGCCGTGTGGCTCGATATCGTTTTTTTCGTGCATAGGAAGGCGGAGTCATATTATCATCAGTGATAAGCAGACCGGGTAGCATACTGTACCGGTACCGGAAGAATAAAGGGAACCCATGTCGTCCCAAAGGCGGAGGGAAAAAAAGGGAAGCGGCATGAGGGGTTGGACGTACAAACACTGAGTAACCATGTGGAAGAAAGGGGCCTATGAAAGATCATGTCCTTTTTTTAACCCCCAACGTCGCCGCCTTTCCTCATGGCAACCACTGTGCCACATATGGTACACAACAAGGGAGGATAGGTCAACTGGTCCCTCTTTACTATAAAGTGGATGAAGAGGACACAGTGAACCGATTTCCCTTTCTTTCCTCTTCTATTAGCACAGACCGTCGATATTTACGGGACCGCAGGTCAGCGCCAACTATCATTGTAAAGGGTACTGCCAAAGTATGTGTAAAGAAGCAGGTGACGGTGGTGAGCTTTTTGAAGATGTGAGTCAAAGTCGTTTGTCGTAAAACAGCGAAGCTGATGCTACCGCTGTACTCAAAACGACTGATGCTTTCAACTATACTAGTTAATTCTTTCCAGAAAAATAAAGGTAAAATTAAAAAATAAGGGTTGATGTGGTGACTGTTCCCTTTAATATAGGATACCAAGCCCTTGCTCAGTTGGAAGTCCTGGAGTGACTTTGATCATTCCAAAGGAGAGCAGCGTCACGAAAAACACAGTCCAAGGCAAAAAAAAGGGGTCATTCAATGTATGTAGACAAATACTTTTAAAGGGGGACTTAAAGAGGGGATGTATTGATAGTGCACAGGTAATCCAGCCGTCGCGGACTTAGCAGCAATAGCAGTGCCGATACCATTCGCCCAAAATTTTAAATCTTTTTTTTTATCAATTTGCCTAAATGAGGAAGGTCGCCCTTTACCTCAAAATATTGTAACACTTTGAACTGATATTATTATCAATGGGCGAAGAAATGGCCCTGAAAAGTATAATTGCAAAGTTGACATCCAGTTAGTCCATCACCCGTCATTTCGCGCGAGCGGAGCGACCTTGGAGGTTCCTGACCCATTAATTCATCACCATAGTGCATCATCTACCTTCTAGGGCCAAGGCAGGCTGATGGCCTAGAAGCGTGTACCGGCTAGAAAAGGTCCCCCTCTCTAGTTCTCAATTGCCACATATTTACCTTTGTCCATCATCAGTGGGACCGAATAGAAAACAGCCAATGGTTCTGCAGGGATGTTTGCTGGTAGATGGCAATTTTATTATGCAGCCCATTTATTAGCTAGACCTGCTGGGAATTTTAAGTGGCTGGGTTTCAAAACAACCCCTCACCCCTAATGCCCACCACTTGGCATATATATGTTGATATCTTTACGGTAACGCTTCCGTTTATCCCACCAATGCCTTTCCCTGTAACCTTTTCTATCTGATGGTACCCAGCTTGGGGTTTCACAGTTCTCTGCTTTATGCCATTCGGAAAAAATTCGAATTCGAATTATCATACCCTGTGCTGTAAACAGAATATACATCGCTGACCAGGAGTGTAATACATCAACTGATATATTAATACTATTGTACGAATAAGTACTTGGTGGGCCACGTAGCTTTGGTTCACAATGACCCCGCTTATTTTACCATGGTGGGTTTTAGAGGAAGAAGAGAGGGGAAGGATGGGGGGGGAGGGGCAGTTCTATTTTGACGGATGCCCAAAACGGAGAATATGGGTAAGCAGGGTTGGGTAGCACAGGGATAACAGAAGTAAAGGGGAGTAATTTTTTCCCATCGACGTAAAGAAATAAAGGGTACCCAATGGTCAATTTTTGCATCTTTATTCCTAAGGAAACAACACCTCTTCGTTTACTCCCTATTCATAAGATAGTATGGGGTGACTTGACCTGGATATTTCATGATATGACCGTAACCCTCCCCCCTCTTTACCTCACAAAGTGCATTGAGCGAACCCACATTGTGCGACGTTTTCTGCCATCATGATAGGTAGAGGTGACCGGGAGCATTGGCTACAGCCCAGATACTGTCACAGCTGGACAAGGGTTGGGGATGGACAACGGAAAAGCACATACATGCACTTTTTTTTATATCACACCACTAACGTGAGGACACACCAAGGAAGTATGGGCAGGTCCATCCATGTTTTCTATTCCCCATCCTCCCTTAATAGTGTTGCCATCTCTCCACCCTTATGGGTGTGGTACAACTCATAGCTTTGGTATTACAGATGCCAACGAAGGATCCTCCCCCAAGCAATTGCTGACTGCACCCTACCGTGCAGTATCACCCCTCCCCCCACCTTTGCTTCCTTCAACGGGACCTTGGTTACCATTGGTGGTGGATTAGGGGTTGTTTTCACTCAGGAAGCGCATTCTCCTTTACAAAGCGTAGCTGAACCGCAGTTTCGCTCTTGAGATTTCAATAGTCGCCCTCTTTTTTATTTTATTGACATGTGTGGGGTAATTCCTCATAAGTATACCACTTCTAGGGAGCGGATGATGAGGTGCGAAGAGCGGCTAGTTTAGCAACGTTGTGAAGTGATATTCGATTTCCTCTTGCTGAGTACGAATCTTTGATTGGGAGACTCGTAATTCCGTGCAACCAAACCTGTTGGTAGGGGAGAGTGATGTGATAACTAGACCGATTCGTTAAGTCTTCGTTTCCAGCAAAGAAGAATACTGTGGGGTAAATGCCATCACGCAACTACGCATGACAGCCGCTTGATTCACTGGGAGGGGAGAACGTTTCATATTGAAGTGATAGAAACAACCATTGGATTAAAAGATGAAAAGCTCTTCGAGACAAGGAAATTTTTGTTTACTAAAATTATACATTAAATTCCAGTTGCACTTTGCTGATGATACAGAAACCCAAGGTGATATCCAATCCAACATCCCCTTCGAACCAAGAACAACCCCCTTTTTTTAACACGATCTGCAAGGTTTATCAATAATACACAGGCCAAATATAAATAAAACGACTACATAAGGTAACTAAAAAAACAGCTGAGCCACTTTACCAGAGTAGAGGGCGGACATGGCACAGATGAAAGTAGGTATCTTGGTCTTCCGGGGCTAACCGAAGACGACCGTGCATGACCTAAGATAACTGCCTGGACGGATTTCAAACGTGTCACCCCAGTGGTGATCGTCGTGGGTTCCATTAAATATCAAAATAAACGTGAGTCCGCAAGGCACCTTCATAAATTTTCCTACCATAACCTTTATGCGGGGTACCGGATAAAGAAATCAACGGCAATATTGCTAATGACGATTTATACAATGTCGCAATCACTGTTTTCAAGGAGTATAGAAAAGGCTTATGATGATTTTTTTATGTATATGATGGGTGCGTGAAGTTGGAATTTAAGCAGGACTTTGCACCCAATGCCGTTTACCTGTTTCGGTTTGGCTGTAATAACAGTTGATCCCAACTATTTTTGCAAAGGAAAAAGGTGCTAAAATTAGAATTTTCTAAGCACAATAAGGAATTCATCGTACCTCATCTCACCAGCATCATCGTCATGAGCCTAATATAGGCCGTATACCGTGACCAGGTTTACAAAGTTTACAGGCGGGACTCTACATCATTGGCGCTACTAAGAAAAAACAATAAACAATTTGCTTTCCAGCATCCCATTTCCTTTGGACCCGAAATAGTAAGGAATCTACTTTCACTTCCTTGGTGAGGTTGGTGGATCTTTTGCCCAAACATTGTGGAAATGGGCAAAATCAATCAGGTAAATAATGATTTCCACCATATTCTTTTTTGCTTAAATTAAAAGACATGGTCGAATTACGGCGAAATAAGGCCAATGACGGCGGTATATTAATTCCCGGAATGATCCTCTAGACATTTGGAAACTCTGATAAATGTCCGACCCATTGGGCACCGAGATGTAGAGTGGGAAATGTGAACACAAAATGCTTGCTTATTTTGCTATTTACTTTCTACTATTAGGCGCTCATTTTTTTTGTTATTTTTTTTCCTTGTGGTAATTGGGAATTATATTAATCTCAATTATTTACCTCTCAAGCATACGTTGTCCTGCTTACACCGTAAGCTAGAATGGGGTGTACGTGATCCAATCCCACTTAATCTACCCGCCTTGGTGCGATATCATAAACTAAGTAGTATTCGCTCGTCCTGTGACCAATCCTCACGATATTATAACAATCAATCTACATAAATTGTGAAACCTTTGGAATAAGAACAGTGAATATCACACTCTCCTCATCTTTCCCATTGGTACGTCAGCTATGCTAATGACGACGATTGGGACGAACAAGTGAGAGCTGGGACGTGTCTCTTGGGAATTGTAACATTGCTGTAGCATTTTCCTTTTTTTTCTTACCAGCACTTTGTGAAAAACGCTTTTGCAAAGTTTATTTAATGCTGTACAATTTTTTTTCCTATTGAGGTAATGTTCTTTATTCTAGTATTAACTTATTGGTGGCCGTCAGCGTCCGAAAAGATCACCCATTAACCAAGATTTAAAATACCCAAGGCAGCTGCACAAGTGAGGTAACAGACGGTAATGGGGCATTGCATTTTTTCACCCATCCTTTCTTTCAATAGGTCACGGTACATGCGAATATGCTTGACTGCTGCACCACAGCCGCTGAATTGTGTGCAAAGAAATTTTCAGTAGACATAAAACTGCAGATCTGCGGTCACTCGCTACTTGGGCAATGCATGCTTGATTTTAAGCAATGTGTAATTTTAAAGAAAGGCGAGCGACCGGAACTTTCCGACCAAATGCCGAAGAAACCACCCGATGATGAGTTCTTTGGGATAAGGTACTGTCTAGTGTACTATTGGACGAGATATCTATCCGGGGGGGGGAATGTTGATATTGGTATGGGGGTAATTTTACTTTTTAATCACTGTCACTTAATTTCGTGCGGTAATTTTTGTTTTCGCAAAATTTTCCCATCCTCCAGTATTATATACGTGAACCAAGTTACGGCATCCGTGTGATATTTTCGTACTACACCATAGGAAGGCAGAATAGAAACATATTCACAAGGAATTGCCACACAGCAAGTTTCACATCCTGTATGCGGTTGGTTGATGTTGTCGGGGGGGGAGGAACATGACAATATTTCGTAATGGATAACACGTCAGTTGTTACCCTTTACACTTTGGCGAACTACGTTGTCCGCTTAATTTATTATAACTTTTTCGATCAAACAGGATGTGTGGCTGTGGACAATATTTCCAAAGATTCACGGTCCTATTGAAGGAAAAAAAATGGGAGTCCATCGTAGTATTCGACCCTCCTCCTCCCCCCCCCCCCACTTTCGATTACAGCCCAAGCGCATAAAACATAGAATTGCGTGGTGTACCAGTCGACGAATGTATCTTATAGTGTTTACCCTAGTTTCACCAGTTCTAGAAGGATACATAAATTACTTACAGTCACAAACGAAGAATACTCCCTGAAGAGTCGCCTTTTTCCCGACTAAACATGCTCACAGGGTAGAGTAAACACAGCAGGAAGCGGGAGTATGCTTTTTGGAAACTGTCACGGGGTGGTCTGCTTAGCGTACGGTCACAGATTGTCGTTTCACCCTTTGTGTTTCGGTTTCGGCTTTTCCCTTTTATCCCCACTGTTTTTCGCATGCCTCACACTGGTTTTCCTGTTTGTACCTATTTATTGTTAGTCTTGGTTTTATAATTTTACGATTGAAACAAGGGTGGAGAGTACAATCCCACTCGGATCATATGGCAAAACTATGCTGTTGGTACACGCGGTCTTGACTAACGAGGCGTTTATTTTGGATCAAAAGGAGAAAAGTAAGGTCCTGGGTTGATGGTCATGATGAGCTAGGGATGCAGCACCGACATGTACGATTCCCATTATTTTCCCAGGGTACTGAACAGTCCTAGCTGACGACTATTGGATTGAAAAAAAAAATGAATCTTGGAGTAGGCATCTTATTACCATTCAGGGTAGGACGGAAAAGGGTCTTGGCCAACTCACTATTTAGCGAGTAAGGTTTCAGTTTCCTTTTTTTTCAGTGTATTACAATGGGCTGTCCAAGTTACCGAACATTTCCAGAACGAGATTAGCAAACCAATGGCCATGATGAATAGCTGGATGTGGAAGAACACGGTTACAGTGAAAAATCGTGCGATTATCAATTTTGTTTTTTTGTCTGTTTGCTTATGGATAGGTCTTGGTAAATTCATCTGTAGTTCTACTTGGTGGAATAGATTGTTTTTGCTAAACAAAAGGTGGCTTTGGGCGGAGGTACTCTCCAATAAATAGGTTTATGACGCGATAAAACCATATACACACTTATCTACCCTTACGGTCGACATAGCCCATCCCTGGGCGAAATCAATGTGTCGTTACCCACGTCTTGGACTGTGTAATAAATTTAGTAGTGGGTTTATTACTATCATCCCTCTCCACCAGAGATTCATTTGAAGTGGCGGAAGTTGTTCCCTGGGGACTTGCTCAAACTGAGGATCACACAGTACGGATATAACAGCGGCAGCCAGCCGGTTGAAGATATATGGGCAATGAAAAAAAAACAATATCCATGGAAAGCACATTATGATGCTTCGCACTAAGAGTTGTATGTAGCAGGGCAGTAGATGGGAGGTAGTGTGGGGTAAGACACACGCAGAGGGGTGAGCCACCCAGACCGCGGTATACGCTGTGGAGGTGAAACAGTTACCATATGAATTCAAATACTGTCCAGTATTCGTTTCTTTTCTTATTAAATTCTTTTATTGGCCAATGAAGAAGTAAATGGGAAGAATCAGCCGTTGACGGCACTAGTTTAAGTGATAAAGCACGGTATTTATTGACCTTCTTTGCCATATTCTTGTCAACATGCGACGATCCGGTCTCCAGTTAGACGTGTTGCATTTTTATCGGGAATGCCTACGAGCGATTACCAAGAAACCACAGGTATGTATCCTTCTGATACAGCCGATCGACGGAGGTTCTGGCATGTATTATTGGTGTTTTTTTTCCATATCAACTGTTGAACCGCTATTGGTATGACATGGTCAGACTTTGATCATTTAAAAAAAAAGGCAAAGGAATGCACAGCATAGTAACATTGGTTTCACGAATTATCCCACTCGATGACGGAAATTTGGTATCGCTTTGGTTACCAAACCGACATTTCGCGCTCGTACCATAGGTAAGTCAACCACGGTTTCGAGCCTTTGTGCGCCACGAGTTCACTAAATATAACCTTAGCCCACGAGATGTTCAAGCAACGGAATTTCTTCTCCGGCGTGGTCGTCGTCAACTGGAAACGTACCGTAACCCAAGTATCATGGATGTTCACAATTGGACCTAACGAACGAACCCCTAGATCCAGCTTCTCCTTGCATTTCCCTTTTTGATGAGGAATTCCCTACGAACACACAAAAATGGATGTCAAAAATTACACCATACTTTCCTAAATATCGGTTTTTTTTTATTATAAATTCCGGTTTTCAGTGGCCTACGTTACTGTGCGGATGCCACCCAATGTAAACAGACGACCGGCCATTGTATAGTTAAAACAAAAAGGCAACGTCTTAGCTGTGACTTGGCCATTTCCCAGGCCAAGGCCAACAAATTCCGTCTCCTCTTGTTATTCGATAAGGAACGGTATGCTGGGCTTTCCTGGTTACCCACATCCCTTTTTTTCCATTCTATCGTAATATAACTCGTATTTTTTAGTGTTGATAATAACCATATCCTCACCCAGAAAAATGGTTATTGTATGTAAAAGTTTAAACAATGGCCTTTCTTTGGTAAAGGGGAAAAACTCTAAATAAATAGTGTATCCTATAATACCGATCAACGTTCAGAAATTGATAAATGATCCTCGCCTTGTACGGCTGTGGTTAATAACTGATAGGCCAACGTATTATTCGTAAGATTTTCTGTTTGCCACTTTGTTAACGTTATGTAAACCATATCGATAGGTTGATATACCAGAGAGTGAGATAACAAAGCAGGATGCGTCCTGCGTGATTCTGGTTCAACTCAAGTCACTCTCATCCACAAAGATGGGGTGGGAAAGCTGGGATAAACAACTGGCCAGTGAATAAACAGCACAGGGTGATATATCCCTTACACTTCGCCACTCTACCCACCCTGTTCTCATCAGGCTTGCATCGAGATTTAGAACGGAAAATAGGTGATTGACATTGGGCATGGGAATTTTCCGACGAGTCCACCTTATCCCCACACCGTTTTGTAGGTTAACCTGATTCATATTCCGATGTTCAATTTTGCCAGTGTATGTATAAAATTTGAAAACTCTCAAAGCTAGTAGAAAAATCGTACAAACATCACATCAAACATGAGAGTAGGAAAGAATGGATAATTTGTTCAGTTATCCCGTGGCATACATGCACAGACGAGCAGGATACTGATGCAAAGAAGAATAAAAGTTGTACAGTGGTCCGAATGCTTGGCAAAATGTGATAAGCTGCCAGTTAATAATAAAGATTAGGTATACAGTGGGCCACATTACGTCCCAAGTAGGTGCAAGAGAATATCTGAAAACGAAAATAAAATGTAGTATTGCCAATGATTGACAGCCCTATAATACAAAACACTATCTGCATACCCACATCAACAAAGTGCCATTTACATCCTACCCTTCATAATAGATGTACACACCTATCCATTCTTACATAGATAGAGACTAGCAGGCCGAACTGGAGTGCGGCGGTAGGTCATACTGCAACGAAAAGCAAGGTCAAGTCCGCCAAAACCATTGTGACCCGACCGTAGAGAGGGGACTTACTAGTACATAGAAAATATAAAACTGCAATTTTATCCCCACTCCCGCTAAAAACGAATGATCACCAAGGCTCGAAAGCTCAACTGGTCTCTACGAATCAACGCGACCGGCCACGCTACTGCGGAGCTCGTTTACTTTTGTATTTCTAAAAAAAATACCAAAGCATATCATTCCGGATGCAGACAGGCAGGCAGCGTAATACACAGAAAAACGCTCACCATGGAAGGAGAACCTGTATTAGTATCAAGCGGATGTCACTCGCCAATAAAGATGGAAAAAAAACAACCCCCCCCTCTGAAAAAAGTCTAGGGTCACCACAAAACACGGGAAATAGAGAGTTTATCAAAGCTCACTCTCCTACAACATATTACGAAATCCCACCAAGGTACTAATAATTCTCTCCACCGCTTAAGAAAGCATGCAGCACCATAGAGTCAATTACTTACATCTTCCATATACGCCAGTTGCGACGGGTCTATGGTATTGCGTAATCCAAGTAAAGTTTTGGACAGGGCCTCAGAGGTACCAATCATGGGTTTCAAGATGGCAATAGGTACGGCTTTCAGAACGGATTGCATGGAATCCTAAGTAGCATGAAGAACCAACACTCCGGAAAAGGAGCCAAGAATAACGAGATAAAGTTAGACCAGACCAAACATTTGTAACGGAAACAAAGGGACACTAGGAAAGACTGGCAGTTAAAGCAATCCGAATTTTGACTGCGTGGTATACACTGTAAATTTGTGGAGATGTGAACACTAAGGAAATTAAAAAAAGGGGGGCTGAAGTAATGATATCCAGCAGGGCATGTCGCCATTTCCTTCGTACTATACCCGCTGACAAAAATAACATCCATGTTTCATCCGCCTCCCACAGTTCACATTCGGTAAAGGGAAGGGTGCGAGGGAAATGTGTCGAATCCACAGTGTCAGCCCATTATAATTATACGACCAGGCGACCGGTTCCGCGCACCATACATACTATCTCACCTCCTCATTCATCAAGACCGAGGGTTGGAACACTTGTGACCCGCAATCGAGTCTTTGTGTGGTGATTTCCAATGCCTTGATAACGACAAAAAGGGATAAACCCTCCTGGCTCTGCTTTCTCTGCACCCCCCCCGAAAAAAAATATGAGTGTAGTCGCCAATGGTATGTCGAGTAATACTCCCACGACCATGTGGGAACACGGATAAAACAGTGATGGTGATGTTGGCGGGCCTTCATATCGCACTGCTGAAGGAAAAACTGGGACTCATTTTCCTTCATACCGGTTGTCATTGTTATCATTACGCTAATCCAACCTTTCCTCGCCATCTCCTCCATGGGAATTGGAAAAAAAAGGAGGTACTACAGTCCAATCCCCACTTTTAGATTACAATTAGTATCACCAACGGAATGAACAATATCACTTACCCGACCTGACTGTTCGTAAATTTCCACAGGAATAGCCAGAATGGTTTCGGTAGCCTCGCCAAAATTCCGGGTCAGGCTACGGTACGCCTGACTCATGCCTTCCTGAAGGTTGCGCGGTTGATCAGCAAACCGGCTGCGGGGTTGAGTGGGAATCGAACTGCTGGCACTAGACGACGCAACTGGACCCCCCGTCGTGGAACTACCTGCGAGCATGTCAGTGGCCGTCTCCAATAAGGTTTGAGCGGTAGAAGTGACTTTGGTCCCGAGTTTGATGGTTTCGGAAGCCGTGGTGCGTTTAAATGAACGCGCCCCTCGTTGTAACCCTTTGATAACACGTCCGTCACGCTTATACTGTTCAATGGGCAGAATGATAAGGTCGGCTAGTCCTGTGCCTAAAGTAACCAAGGAACGAATAGGGGACACCCCACCCACCATGCCCGGTAGTTGGGTGTGAGTTATATGAGGAACCCATTCGTCACACAGAGTGCTGATCACCTGAGGTACTCCACGAAGTCCAAACCCTTCAACCGTTGTCAGTGTCAACTTTGCATCCTGCAAGGGAAATAGGTTCACAAAGCCCAAGTGTTTCTCCGAGAGTCCAGGGAATCCCAGCTGTTTAGGTTTGTAGTCCACCTTCATGGTTAAGGAATCGAATCGGAACGACTGAAAATAGGGGGGTTGGGCAATCGGACCAGGAATGGGAGGAACTGTAAAGAGGGGTGGGGAGTCAAGACGCTCCAGTCTCTCCTTGACGTCCAGTCCGTAGGCAATCAGAAAACCCAACGTGTCCTGATCAATATAAAAACGGAGAGGCAGTAATACCACATTGACTCGATATTCTAAAGCACTGGTGCTATGAAGGCTGGTGCGTACTTGGTCTACCTTCACGGTGAGCATCTGCGAATCACTTTCTCGAGGCTGCTTGTGCGGTCCCGAACGAAGGTGCGTTAAAAACTTGTGCCAACCAGAGGTAGGAATCAGGTCGATGACTTCAAAGTCCTGAACTAGGAGTTGAAAACGACGAGCCATCAAGCTGGTTTCCGGGAATGTAGATACCCGATAGTCGATACCCGACATCTGTACCGAAACCATGGGCTTGGAAGAACGCTGAGATATCACGTCATCAGCTGGTGGACCAAACCCATCCCGTCCACTGTAAAGGTGCCATTCTAAGCGCCGACATTGGATTCGTAATGTCTTGCCAGATGTTTCCTCTTCCGTATTGTTGGGTGACTCGGATGGATCATTGGTGCCTGGAGGGGCAAAATACTGCGATTGGAGTATCAAATCAGGCCCATCCGTAGGCGAGGGTTCGGAATTTCTGAATTGGATGGTGGGGTAAGAGTCCGGGGATAGGTGGCTACACCCTGTGACGAACTCGTCGGACGTAGGGTCCAATGTGACCACAAAGTCCGTGTCAGTTGCGGAATGAGTGTCTGAGTGTTGGGGATAATCCGCAACGAACATTACGTTCAACTCTTCGACCTCCCGCCGATCCACCCACTCGAGGTCCCAAACATCCTCTGTGGCCGCTAGGTCCGGTGAATAATACTCTTCGATAAGATCGAGACTTTGGGGCACATTGGAATCTATATTCCTATTGGATGAGACCTCTTCAGCGGCGTGCTGGTTTGGTCCGGATTCAACCACACCGCTGGCTTCCCGGAGTGCTTCCATCAGTTCAGATGACGGTGATTCCACGGTCGATTTGGTATCATGCGTGGAAAAGGATTCAGCTTCACCGTCCCCAGTCCTTTGGTGCGGGGTATCAGATTGAATGGGAGGGGAGGTAGATGCCTGCACCAAGGCATTCAACTCCTGCGCTAAATCCCGTAGGGAAACTAGTGAATCACTGCACGTCGTTAACCGCAAAAGCTGGATATCCACATTCCAGGGCTGAGTGGTGGTAGTGGTTAGATCATCCACATATGCAAGAGGTATAAACCCTTGCCACTGCAGCCATTGGGCACAATCCATCGTCCGCATGCGTTCCGACACAGGCGTATTTCTCTCGGCCTTTGGAGCAGCATTATTCCGCTGTAAAAGGGTGAGTCCTTCTACAAGGTACCGCACCGTAAAAGGAGAGCCGGTATCCCGTTGGGAAAGTGGTGAAGTGATCACCCACAACTGTTTGACCGCCAAAACTGCGTTACGTGTCTGGTGAACAAAAGGGTACTCTAGGCATGAATTCGTAAAGAGTACACCCCACTGAGGGACGACAGCAGATGGGGTACCTTCAGACGGAGAAGGCGTTCGAAGTTGGTCAAAACCAGTCAGGGTTTCACTAAACCGTGCCATATCCCAACACAGTCGTAAGGTGATCCAGTGGATAGTCGCCATGAACTGAGGAGGCAGAGTGTCGTCGGTACCCCCTACTAAACCGTGCAGGGAAAACATTGGAGGGCACGGAGCGGGACTCCGGTCGGAGCGACCGGGAAACAGTACAGGGGTTTCACCGCCATCTGTGCATTCCTGGGCTTGAAAATCATCGGCTTGGACCGCCACGTACGTGCGCCAATTGCTACCGATTCCCTGAGTGGTGAAAACTTCCCAGGACGACAAGGTTAAGTTGTATGCGAAGGAACCCTCATCAAGAGTGTCCCCGTCACCACCTAACTGCACCTGCATCATATCCCCCAATATTAGGAACAAAGATCGTTGGATAGGCAACTCGGTGGCGGTGGATCCCACCGGCCCATTCGCCTGGAAACCCGGTGACCCTAGAGTTTTAGCTAACCACGCCGACCAGTGTCGAGCCAACGTCAGACATGCAGTATAGGGAGTCGGCGTTAGGTAGACCTTGGTAACGGGGAAGTGACCACACATTAGCCGGGGAGCTGTCCTCATGTAACGTCGCTTGTGAAACTCATATCGGGGGAAGTCGTTTTCCAGGGACCATTCCCGTTGGGCGTTCCCCCAGGCTGGTCCAAGGTAGTCCAACAGCGAAAATATCGGAGAAATGGATAAGGGTTCGGGTATGGCCAGAGGTGGGACACATAAGTTGGTAAAAGTCTCTAATCGATAAACAGAATCCGATGGGGGTTGCTCAATAATGGTACCATAATGGCCCACGGTCAATACAAAGCTGTCCCATTGTAATTGGCCACGTGAGAGAAACTGGGTCGCTTCCAAGAGGCCTCCGTATTGAGAGTGCTTCTGATGCCATGGGAAACCCGCCGTTGTGAATGCCAACGCCTTCCAAACAAAGGTCAACGGCGGCAGCTCTCTAGATTGTGAGGTAGGAGAATTGGAGGAGTCCTCCTCGAGCGGCATTACGTCCAGAGTAAAAGTGGGAACCTCGATGGTGAACGATGATCTGGAACGACGAGGCGTCGCGGAGAGTTCATAGTGCAGTTCCTCTAAAAGTTGGACTGGATCGGCTGCCCCAGCGGTGGGAGAACTGGGCACCGTTGCTGCGGCCAGTGGCGGCTCGGTAGCAGCCGACAAAGATAATGAAATGCAGGTAAAGTGTTTGATAAACTCCAAATACCGTACCAGACGCGTGGTACTTAGGGTAGCAGTAAGTGGGGGAAGACCCACGGATCCCTTAAACTCTCCCAAAGGGCCACCCCAGCGTCCATGAAACACGCCAGTTGGTCGGGTAATTGGGGCTACTTTCGGATATTCATTTTCGGTGGTAATCGCAGAGGGTCCGCTTTGAAATATACGATACTGTGGAGCAGAAGGACCGGCGACCAGCGTACAGTCCAAGGCCGTCCAGTGCGCATGAACATGCGCTGGGAATAGTCCCGGTGGATCGGTACGCCGTTGAGCGGTAAACGTCAAACCGAACGTACCCATATTGAATTGCAACCCAGATTGGGAGCCCAACTCTTCGGGAAGAAAAGGTAAGGAACCATCCGTAGCTAGGGACGAAGAATGAGGTGGCATCCACCGGGCCTCGAGATCCTCAAGTAAAACACAGGCTACGTTCTGAATTCGTACATTTACGGTAATGGAGGACCGTAGTTCAGAGTCACCACCTTGGGTGGGAGAGGTCGAATTTTCCAAAGGTGGAGAAGAGATGATATCGCGAATCGGTATTTCCTCCAACGCTGAATGAAACAAGGCGGATCCCTGGTTGTTATCCCAGGCAGGCGACCCCGGGGTTACTTTATTCGTCGTCGAACCGGTGGGATGATGCTGGAACAAGGCCAATAAGTCGCCTAGTAGAGTGAGATGCCAGGGAGAACATACCACCAGACACGGGGGTATTTGCCATGTAGCGCGCCATTCCAGTGGCTCTTCGGGAAGTCCCCGAAGAGAAGCATCAAACTCATCTCGGGGAGACCCACCAACGTGAAAGGGTAAAAGCCGCTCCACATCGAGTTCTAGTACGCAAGGAGCTGATCCCAGGGCAAGCACGGTGTGTTGGTGGCTCCACGACGGCACCGGTTGGGATACGGAGTCAGGACAAGTTTTGGGGTTAGAACCATGGTAGAGTAATTCTATTCTAAATCCGTGGATCCGAATGATTTTGCGAAACCACTGGGTCGGTATGGAGCGAGGAGGAACGAGTGGTTCAAACTGGTCAGGGTTCTCTCGGTCTTCATAACCCACTTGGTCGACATTAATACGGACGTGGCAATCAGTGGGAGCACGCGGTTGGGCGGCCTGCCCCCGAACTAGGTTGATGGTAACATTACGAAATCGAATATTCACCCGGGAAATGATTTTATCGATGAGTTCCGTCAATATTTTGAGACCCTGGGTGGATGACGTCGAGGTGGTATCGGCGTGGAATGACGATAGTACGGACTCCATCAATCGGCCTGTATCACGATGTTGGGTAGTTTCCTTGCGGAGAAAGTCATCAGCGAAATGAAGAGACGAGGACATGATATGAACATCGTCGGAGGTGGTGGACGAACTGGTCGTGGTGGTGAAGGGGGAGTCTTTTGGGTCCAACACCACACAGGTCAATACCAGGTTGTCCAGCTTGACTTCACAGTTACCCGACCAGAGGTTAGACCAGGGAATGCTCACCTGTATTGACCCAATGATTCCCTCTTGTACCCGGAGGGGCAGCGCTTGACATAGGTCGTTAAACACATCGCTGTTGAGATGTACATTACGTAGTACCACTTGTCCATTGCCGAGTTGGATATCCAACTCCTCGTTGTGTTCCAAGTCTTCCTGAAGAAATTGACCCAGGGCGCGTTTGAGTAGAAATTTGACTAGTCGTTTCTGAAGCGCCGCAGGTACCGCCCAACTAGGAATGGATAAAAACGACATGACTAGGGGGAGTTTGCTGCAATGAACCACTTGGGGTTACCCCGAATTTGTCAATAGCAACTTTGTAGAGTATAAGAGAAGCGATTTATAAGAAAAGGAGTCACGATGTGCTGTAGTGGTCAGTCAGTGAAAGAACAAAGTGTAAATAGCTGAGAGTGAGTTTGAAGAAGCGAGAGTTAGAAAACGGAAATAAAAATTAGAATTAAAACGAATACACTGGTAACACATCAACGCTGGGACCGCTCTACTACGAAACAAGTAATGTGATCTATTCAACTCGAAGAAAAGGACATGTGACTCGGCCACGGAACTGTTTGTTGTAACAAATACAGTTGGATAGAAGGAGAGGGGGGGAAGGTTGGGCACAAGTGTTGTACACTTGTCGTCTCTGGTGACATAAAGCCAAGAAAACAGGAAAGGGAGGGGGGGGGCGCTAAGCTTCCACCCTTATGGAAACTGTTTGCTTCTCTACTCTGGGAATGGGCAAACTATGGGAAAATGTCAGTAACCCCCGCCCTGATTGAGTCTTGTCAAGGTATGCGCGTTAGTACTAATGTGTAAATACTGGATAATGCCTGTAAAATTTGTAGAGGGCATTGGACACGAGTTGGTGCGTTCCGCGTGACCGGAAAAATCAGGGCGTATGATGATTTATAGGAAAAATGAGAACTGACAGACAAGCCCGTGCGATTTCAGTGACACCTAAAATTTGAATAACTTTGTATCACCAGTAGTTTATTCAGATACGAAAACAAAATGTACTTTTTATTCACGATTTCAAGCAATTTATCACTCGTTTTCAAATCAGAAAGAAAGGTAAAGGGAGATAACCGGCAAATGTTCTACTCCCAATCACCATGACTAAATGTTGCCATATAGTACGAAGGCCAAACTATGCCCTTACGGTCCATAAACCAGGTTCCATCCGGTAAACGGTGGAAATAAGCACTCACCACCATGCCAGGGGTAAATCGTTGACAAATCTTGGGCTCAAATTCGAGCTGAATACGATATCTGGTAGTGGGAGATCCGCCATGGTTAATGGGCCAAAGTGGATAGGTAGGAGTGTCAACGGTGACGGGTTGATGTACAGCTCGAAATTCTCCGAGGTCACCGATGATGCGATTACGTTTCAGGTCCACCTCGACCACCGTCAAATTTCCGTCCACTGTTTCTTGCACTATATTACCTTTATCGTACTGGCGTAGCACCTCTTCGATATCGGCAGCGGGGATTCCGCACATTTCGAAACTGGAACTCTCCAGTGGCTCTTGTTGCACTCGGAATCGGTAAAAGGCCTCACCGCCCAAACAGAGACCCTTGGCTAGGTGACGACCCCCCGGGAGGTGGCGGTTAAGGTACACAACGGGTACTACCTCGCGTTGGACCTGATTGAGCACACTGAGTGCATCCTGGAGATCAGCTTGGAATTCCGGCCAGTAGTTAAGGGCGAGGAGGTGTTCCACATACGCTTTGGCTTCGGTGGCGTACATTTTCAAGTTATCCGAGGAAAGAATCGGAAGGTTACGAAGCAGATAATCCGAAAAGAAATAACGGGCGTAGAGGGCAAACCCGATTTCGTGGTCGTCAAGTAACGAGGCAAACCGCAGGTCGTTCCTTTCTTGGGTGGTGGGTGGAGGCAGCAGGAAGGGGTTTACTTTGGACTTATGAGGGTCGTCACTCACGTACAAGGTCTCCAAGGATTGGGTTACCGCATCAGTGACGGCTTCCCCGTCAGGTTCTTCTAACGAAGGGGGCGCAGTTAAAGGTGAGCTAGTAGTAGGTGTCAGTTTGGCCCTGTCGCAGTCACGATCTACATTGGCTTGGTCTTGGTGTTGGTTCTGAGCCCGAGACTGAGCTTGAAGTTGGTTCTTACGAGCCTTGACTCGCTGACGTTGACGACGGTTCTTCTCACGGCGGGCGTTTTTATCCTTGGTAATGGGGCTCACAATGTTTAAGCCGCTAGTGACTAAGTATTGGTGTAGATACCGTCGACGTAGACTGGCAGGTTGGTCAGGGTCAAGGCTCAACATGTACGCTTCGGAGAGCTGTTCGACTTGCTCTAAAAAGTCCATGAGCTTGTCGAAGCGAGCAGGGTCCATAAACGTTAACGATTCGCTCATGCTTGGAGACGGACAGGCAGCAGCAATGGAATAACGAATTGAAGTAAAAAAAAAAAGACCGAGTATGTACTCAACCCACAGTCACTGAGAGCACTAAAAGAAACCAAACACTGTGAGCGGGAAGAAGTGAGAAAAATTAGAGTGCACAGGAGGGGGAGGTAGACGGAAGGGTTATCATTAAGGTTATTTATACACACATGAAAGAGCATAATGTGGCATACGTACATAGCATAATGTAAAAAAAAAAAAGAATTCCACTAGAGTTTGTAATGTGAAGGTTTTCCACATCGATAATGACTGAATTTATTGTTTAAACACCGCCTCTAAAACTAGTCAAAGAAGGAGAGGCGGTTACGGTACGCCATAATGGAAAAGGGCTAAACAAAGACTAGACACACAGACGTTCACAATAGTCAGTCCAATGGTGTTGGCTGGTTACAGCATTTCCAAAAAGTAGGGCTAGCAAGGATGCTGAGAAAGGATATCATTGAATAGGCACCACTAAGGGCGTTATACCACTCGCTTGACTTCGAAAAAGGATTTAAGATACCAAATCTGCCAAGCGCATACGCCACACACCAGCAGAATCTGAATAGCCGACCACCACTTGACGCGTGCATTGGTGCTTTCGGCGGTGTTGCGGTGTTCTTCTTCGCGCACAATCATATAGTCTTGGTGGTCCAGAATACGTTCGATAGACTGGGCCAAATGGATGACCTCCTTCTCCAACGGTGAGGCCTTTTCTTCAATCGGCAACAAGTCATCCGGATCCAGGCCGTGAACGTGGAAGTTGAGGGTTTTTTCGGTAGGCGAGTTGGCCGGATTCATAAAACAGTAGAGGTACCGACCCGGGTTCTTGTCGTTAGGGAAGTCGTAGAAACCGCTGCTTTTCTTAAGAATGCTGTGTACCGCACGGCCATCGGGTCCCGTCACTATAAAATCAATGTTTTCGTTATTGCTTACTTCGTATGACAAGGAATAATATCCATCTACCTTGATATTTTCGTTGTAGCAGTCAGACTGATACGCCTTGAGCCTAACTGTGTAGCCTTGGGTCCACTGGCAGAGGCATGCCAGCAACAACAGCACCCACTTGGTGACCGACGAGGGAGAGCCAAGCATGGCGATGATGTCAAACTTTGGAGAGGAGGAAGGGGGGATCCAATAGAGACGGCAAAGTGGAAGGAGTGGGCAGTTGACCAACACCACTAATCGAAACGCTGTAAATGTATAAATATAAAAAAGACGATGAAATGAGGTAAAAATGATGGCAAGTATTGGTTTGGTCTGTGGTACCCCTCTCAAAGGGATTCTTTGTTACAAAGTGAGGCTCTTCGTCAGTCATTGTTTTCTTCACACTCCGATGGGTCCAAGGTGGGACACCCTTTTTTTTTTTAAAAAAAAAAATGAAAATGTGAGGAATGAGAACCTATCAAATGGGGCATTGTGGAGAGGAGAGTGGGGCTATTATTCGCCGTGGTTGTGTGCACCCCTTTTTTTCCCGTGGCTGACTCATTTTTTTTTCAATAGTGAGGCATCATAAGTATAGGTACTTTTTTTTTCATCTATATAGCGATTTGGAGCAAAGATGTACCAATACCATGTTAACCAATAGGATTTTGTTAGAGATCTATTCAATGCTGGTGGATTATTCATTGTATAGTCAAAAAAAAACTATTCAAATATGGGATGGACAGTTTCTTTCATGGTGTCTCCTTTTCAATTGGTTTAATCAGATATGATATTTCGACCTGGAAGGTTTCTTTCTCAGTTCTGGGTGATTGGGGGGGGGATTCATAGGGTCTGAGTTAATCTGGATTCAACCACATCAACAGCCAGGCTGTAGTTGGTCCACAGACATCCTTCACCCAAGGATCTTTCCCCTTCCCCTCTTTTTCACCAGCAAAGGGAAGTGGCTCACAGCCTCATCAAAGGGAGAGAGAGACCACCACCTGGGTGTCATCTCAAATTAATTTGTGCATGTTACCATCTGTGGCTGTACTAGCATCTCAAATTAGTTTGTACATCATAGTTTGTGGTTGCAGTGTTAATTCATATAAACTGGTAGCCTCCATTGGCTTTACTTGTTTCTTTAGCTTGCAATGGCTTATTCTTGTCTATTTTGTTCTGACTTGATACTTTGAATAAATACTTTTTGCTCTTCTACCATACCTGGTCATCCTTGGCCTTAATTTCTGACAATAAGAGGCCACTTCTTGTGGATGTAGCTGTCATGAATCACCCTGCCTATCGCAGATAAGCTCCACGTGACACTACCATGACTCGACTACGGACCTGGCCGTAA
>JAOPJG010000235.1:0-33373 GCA_027478255.1 Dispira simplex | reverse complement strand
GTGAATGAGACATGGTAAATGACTTTTAAATTGGGATAACTCAACGAAAACAAAAGGTAGAAAGGTAAAACCAAGACATATATGTTTCCATTAACAAGGGCTAACAGCATAAAGAAAGGAGAAGAAAAATATCACCTACTTACCCCTGAGTTTCAGGAATTTTATAATGTACTGTATTATCCAATTCGGAATGAGAATCGTGTGAATACCATTGATTCCTCAGTTGTAGATTGGGCGAAACGGGTACTTTATTTTCGCCTCTGTAGGGATTTAAAGCAAAAAGGTACCAATTATATGTGGACGATTTATTTTATACTTGACTGATGACACACCACCGTGGAGGTACCATTTCCATAATTTACAATAGACAATAAAGAAAGGAAACATTACATCCTGTACGGCCAAAGTATCACATGACAGTGAGTGCTCCGAAGCCAAGTCGTGCAGGCAGGCCGCCCCACCCGAAGGTGTTGCAGAATTATACAAAATAAGGGCCAATGTCAGAGAGTACAGGAAACAGACTGGATCCAGTGAAGGTATATGGGTAGTGCTGGGCTATGGGGGTCTGAGGTAGTGGGTGTCATGGGGGGGGGAACCTGTAGAGGGATCTGGCAAGTATGCTTGGAGAACACGGTTGAGTGTTGGGGAGGGTATGACTGTTTTGGGGGGTTCAGCTGGGCAACATCTTCAGTGAGGCATTGTCACTCCGCACTAATCTGGTTGTGGACCATAGGTTATTATGGTAGGCTGAATCATTCTCAGCCATCCAAAGTTTGTAGAGGAAAGTAGATGCCACTAGGGCCCAGGCTTGGTGAAAAGGCTTTACCACTGGGTTGTTGAAATCTGGGATGTAGGGCCATTCCAAGAGTGGGAGGGCTGTTTAGACTCCCTAATTTACAGTTTAACCAATAGTTTTTTATATGAGAGACCCGCTGAACTATGGCGGATTTTTCGTTATATAGTCAAAAAAAACCACCCAAATGTCAAAGCATAGTAAGGAGTTGGTGTGAAAGTGCCGTCGCATTCGAAGGATAACCACTAGAAAAGGCACATTCCAATTTGGTGGTAGATCAGCTGCTCATGCATGGTAAAATGTGTTGGGTTTTTTTTAATTTGATCTATTCGCCATTCGGTTGTCTTTTTTTTATGGTAAAACGAAAGAGATTCCAGTAGTGATTTTCCTTTGTTTTTACTTTCTATTAAAATAGTATCCGCCTTACGTTACCTAACTTATACACCTGGCTAGCACTGATCGATTGTTTCCGTTGCCTTGACCATGCTTCGTCCTATATTCGCCCGGTTACCAACCTCGGCCCTTTCCACATGGGGCGGGTCGTCCTTGCAGTCATGTCGTACGATCCACCACTTGAGGAAGCCGGATTTTCCCACCGATAAGGGGCTTAAACCGTTGTTTAGTAAATCCGCTTTGCGTTTGTTAATGAATTACCAACAGGGCCTGATAGATAATGTGAACCGGTTGACCGCCAGTACCGAGTACGAAGACCTGTCCCTGGCGAGCATCGCACGTAAGGCGGCCAAACAACCCCAGCAGGCCAGCGTCTTCAACTATGCTTCGCAGGCGTGGAATATGGATTTCTTTCTGTCCAGTCTCCAGGCAGAAACTAAGCCCATGTCCATGGAACTGCAGAGCACCATCAATGAACAATACGGGAGCCTGGAAGTGTTTTACGAAGAGTTTGAAAACCATGCGCTGGCCATTTTCGGCAGCGGATGGACGTGGCTTGTTCATAGTGATGCGGGAGGTGTGCGTATCCTAAACACTTACAATGCCGGTTCCGTTCTAACCCCGGAACGGATGGATAATGTCGATAAAAACACCGCAAGTCCTGACGTTTTTGCATCTCAGCCTGCCCAGCCCTTTTACAAACGCAATCACTACATCAATACCAATATCGGTGCCATCCGACAGGACGGTTCGGCCACCCAGTATGACATGCGGTACACTCCCTTGCTGGCCCTGAACATGTGGGAACATGCCTATTTGACTGATTACCAGTTGGATCGTTCGAAATACATTCGCAATTTCCTGAAATGTGCCCATTGGGACCGTGTTTTGCAACGTGTTCCTCAGGTGGCTCGCCAAATCTAGGTCCTTTTTCGTCGGTTTTGTTCTTGGTGCATCGTCTGGAAGAAGTTTAGGATAGGACATATTCACTCTATTTCTGGCGGTTCCCCGTTAAATGTGTGTGTTTTTGAGTTTTCTTTTCGCTTACTATGCTTTGTCAGGTGGATTTTTGAAAAAGTGAGGGTGGCGGAGAATCTGCCACCCTGGATAATTATTCAATAATGTCAAGTCAATTTCTTCGTTTCGTGCACGGTGATTGAAATTTGAATATAGGATGGATTTTTTTTTTGTTGAAGGGATGGAAAAATCGGGTTTCGAAAAGTATATCTTACTCTCGTCTGCTAACCAGAACAGTGCCTGGGACAGACTTGAATTCTGAGCCACGTCCGCTGATATGTATGGTACAAAATGTTGGTAAAATATCAGAAAAATATATCCCAAACGCTTTATCTTGGTGGCTATCCATCCACTTCAGCGTTGATCATATAACTATTGGTTCAAACAGAGTAAACAAACCGTGGGGAACCTTGTCGCTTGTAGAAAAAAAAAAGCCAAACATCAGATTTTCGGAAGCGGCCTGCTATACACCTAATATATAAACCCAAACTGAGAAAGAGAAAATCTGGAACCTGCCGTCTGAGTTGGGTTTCAAAACAATGCCGACCAAGGCACTTTTCCTTAATATCTCTCTGCCTTTTAGTTATCACTTTATTCGGTTTACCAACACGGGAGGGTTGCTAATTCCGTATTATATAAAACACTCGTTACCTTCAAAACCGCGAGGAAGCCCCTAGTGTTGGCTCTTATTAACATTTTACCTTGAAATAAATTGCTTTACAGAGATTAGTGTATACTACTGCTGCATGTGCGTGGTTAACGGAGAAGAATGTCGCATTCTTCGCCGTGTACTTCCTCTGGTGGACCACTGCAACAACCGCTTCGTCGTTCCCCACCTCATTTGCTATTTGTCATTGACGAACACTGGTTATCCGCAGCGGCAGACCTTCATAACACGTGCCCCTCTGTCGAACCAAATCCAACGTATACCTGGGTGGCAACTATCATTTGCCGTATACTTTACTATTTTCATGCCCATGTGGACAGCCGTTTAAGCTGGGCCTGTCGGTGGGTGAATCTGGAAACCGGTCACGGAATCTGCACTGGGGACGATCGTTGTACCTTTGAGTTGGTCAATCGGTCTACTGTAGACGCCTTTGTTACCAGCTGTCATACTCGTGAACGGCAATTTCGTGAATCCCCCGCATTGGCCACGCGATGTGCAGTAACCGCCGGTCTTCAGGCTAAGTCGTTACTAGAATCATTGCGAAACCTCTTGACCCACATCGAGGGAGACTACCCGTGGTATTCCCTGACATTTTCCGGATTTTCCCCCACCCGGACGGGTTATTCCGCGGCTAATGAAACCAGGATGGATCTTCCTGTACCTATCAAAAATTACATTTACTTCATTGGGGGACTACCCCGGTCGGCCGCCGAGCTGGTGGAATGGGTGGAAGGGACATGTTCGCCGGCTCGTTTGGCCGAGTGTTGGGTGGAAGCCGAAGCGAACCCGGTGACCGGATCTAACTTTACGGAACCCTTGATGGCAACCCCTGCAGGCGACGCACTCTTTCAAACGGTTCACCAGTCCCTTCTAGGACGTGGCCTCTGGCAAAACTATCTAAAGAAACGTATTGCCATCAACTGGATCAACACGACTGGATCAACAGCAAATTTCCCGGGTCCCCAGAACTTGCTGGTGAATCCCATTTACCATACCCCACTAGATCGTATTCGCACAGAATTCACCGACCTCTGGGAGGCCTTCGGTGGCGCCCTAGTGCATTGGAACCAATGGTCGCAGCTCAATACCACAACCACTCCGACATCCAAACCCTGGCTGGCGCCACTGCAACGCAGCTTCATCTACCCTAAACACGGTCAAAAACTTGCACAAAGACTAAGTAACAACTCCCATGTTCCTCCCGTTTGTCACTCGCCGGTGGTTCCTGTAGAGGTGGTTTATCGCCACGCAACTAGTACTAGTCTAAATACGGCTGATGCTACGCCGACTATAGACACCTGGTCTCTAGGGATGACAGCCTTGGAACCCCAGACCTGGACTCTGACAGATAACAAAGCCTTAAATGCGGTTCTGCAGTATTTTACTCAGTCTTCCCACCGTGGATGTCGCACGGAAATCTTGTACGAATGTCCACCAGGGGTGCAGGGTCACGTTCGGTGGGCCCGAATTTTTTCCACATTGGCTGTAAGTCGTCCCTATTTTGCGTTGGGTTTTCCAAGCTATATGGTTGCGCGGGTCTCGTCAAAATTTCACCAGTGGGCGAGTCGATTCATCAATACCGGAATCTTTGCTATTGTTCACGTATATCCCACTGTCCAGGATACCTCCCATCCAACCTTACCTTACTCGGTAGGTCCTTGCCTAGGGCTACTCTACGGCCACGAATCTGGCCAACTTCTTTTAAGGTTTTTTCTTTCCGACATTTCGTTACCAATCGTGGTAGCTAGTCTGCAGCAGATGGACCATCCAAAATCATTAATACCCGAAACAAGTAGGGTTACTAGCGACGACCAACCGCCTCCAATACTTCGGTTTTCGTGGGATATGGTTACATGCCCCTCTGAATCCTTTGACAATGAAGCTGTCCCGCTCCCCGTTGCTCAGTGTTTAAACCACGCCATAAGTGCGGAGACCATTGCTCATCTTCAGCTACCGGAAACGTGGTCCCGATTCCTGGCCACCCAATGCAGTGACCAGGAGAGAGTTAATCTGGCGACTGGTGATTCAAGTATTGATGTAGATCAACCCTCTACTATCACTGGTGTCCCAGGCCCGATGAACGAGGGATCTATCTTGACTGACAAGGAAAAGCCGACATTAAAGGATACCCTCCAAGAATCTTCCGAGCCACAGGTTATCCTTTTACCTACGAACCAATTCGAATTTCCCGATGCACTGCAAGCTGAATATGCACATACTCTGTATTATTTCAAGCAGCCCCTCGATCGAATATTAAAGATGTTTTCGCATTTGTTTGCGGAGTGTAATGCCAGTCGGTTGGTAGAGCTTCGCAAAACGGCCATGCATTCCATGGCGACCATAATTCTCTCCGCCGAAGACGTGGAACGCAAGTACCGAGTAGAACTGCAGGGCATCACAGATGCATTACTCAAATGGCTCACACATGATCCCACGGTAGAAACACCGGATTCCTTAATTCCGGGGATTCAATCGTTGATATCGAAGGATTCGCCACGCTCTGGGCATTGGGTACAAGTATTACTCCACAGTGCTTTTTCTGACTCGGTCCCTCTGCCAGATGTATTCGGACCGAAATCACCCGTAGAATGGGACAAAGTATTGTCACAGTTATCTTTAACGTCCGACGAACTCACTCGAGTTCGCCAAACCTTCACCAAAACATTGGAAAGGTACAAGTTACGCGAGTTCCAGTTCCAAGTAGTGCTCCATTTACTGTTTTTACGTCTGTACCGAGTCAAGGCGCGGATAACCAAACTGCAACGGGCGTCCCTTCCGTCTAATGCATCCCTTGATTCGGACGCCATCGTGGCTCTGGCGGGACTGGACTCAGAACAAACACTGGCGGACCGGAAAAAAGCTAAACAGGTATCACAGAGACTGACATTGTACGTGGATAAACTGTGTATTTGGTCTATGGTAGGATTTCATAAGGATTTGTTTCTCAATCCCTCAGGCGGTTCTTCTACTACCTTACCAGAATCCAGGGTGCAGGGGAACCAGCTTGCCTCACAGGAACTTCCAGGTCGAGGCTCCGGCACTAGCCATGCAGATCCTGCTCATTTTTTCATGGAAACACATATTTTACCGCTGTTCAAAACGGACCTGGGTGATATCCTACAACCGTTACGCAAGCAATGCGGAGGCGTGAATTTGCCCTCCCCATTACGACGCAGTCAGTCCAGCGTGGCCAAACGATCAGCGGACAGGTCTTTCCGACGTGACTCCCGTGACTCTGGACTGCCAGTTTTGACGAAATCTGCTAGTGTCAGACATTCTCGCGTCCAAAATTTGTCTGCCAAATCGGGACCGGCACCGCTGACACGAGCCACAGGGGTACGTCATTCGTTGTCCGTGTCCCATCTACTTTGCGAGGAGCCAGGGGAAGAGGATTCCCGGTCGTCGTCGGTTACACCACCACCCCGTGTATCTCACGGCATTCCGTCTGAGATTTCCTGTCCTACCGTTGTCACACCTTGTTCCCTGGAGAGTTACGCACGTGCGACCACCCCTGAATGTGACCGAACGCTGGAATGCTTTGTTAGTCCTACCCGGGGCTCCCGTCAGTTTTCCCCTAGAAGACTCCCTGGTCCAGACCAGAAATTCTCCAGCATTCGTCGGATGGCACGGATGTTTGCAGGGTCTTCTCTAACGTCGGTAACTGCAGCGAAGGATCCAGGACCACTATCTTCCCGTTCGTTAGTGGCTTCCTTGACTGAAGCTGGAGACTGTGAGATGACCGGGTCCAGCGACGTTTTGGAGGGGTCATCTCCCACTCCTTCGGAAGGAAGTTATCGTCTCCCTTCGAACAGTCGTAGACAAGGCGGATTGCATGAGACGTTTTTAAACAAACGGGTGGTAGCGATGCCCCATTCCGCGGCTGGCAAGCGCAGTATGCGTTCAGTTAACCGAAGAGCCGTCAAATTGCAATGTGCAGCACAACATCAGCTTTCCTATGATGCGGGATCCTCTAGGGTACGCCGACGTAAGCGGACCAGTTCCCAGTCCCATCGTGAAAGCCTTCCGGATTTACCTGCGTCACCTGTCCTCACGATTAACCGACGTACCATTGGTAGTCGTCGTCGCACTGTAAACGTAACCGTACCCGCCCAGATTAACCCGGAATCGCTACCGTCCCCACTCAACCCACTCGGTTTGGGGTGGACATTGGCCGAGTACCCCTATGATACCAAACCCAGCAAGAGTTTGTCGTCCCCTGCAATGGCCGAGCCTCCACAAGGTACGCCGTTGACCGTTCACCGGGGATACAGTTCTCCTGGTAATCCAACCGATAATCTGTTTGAGTTGAGGTCACCACCGAGTTATCATCCGGAAACCGACCTCTCCCCTACCGAATCCTCCTGGTCTATCAATGATCCGTCCCTGCATTCCCTGGACGACTTGGTCGAAGTACCACGTTCCGTCCATCCTGTCAAACCCGCTTCTCCACACTTATATGACAGTGGGGGGCTACGATCGGATGATTCTCATAATGATATACTGGACAGTCCTGTCGCGCCTGAATTTTCGCTCCTCCATGCCGGTCCACTGGTTCCATCTGTGGTCAACGTAGAAATGGTACCCGATGACCACTCACTTGGGGAAGAAGTTTTGGCTCCCGGGGCTCATCTAACCAATAGCTTTCGCAAGAGAAATACGATGCGTCGTCGTACTGGTTTCTTTTTATAAGAGCAATTCTCGGACCGGGTGACTGTGGTGTAAAGCAGTCTTTTTTTTCGTTATTCACTTCTGTTCACTGCTTTCTGACGGCTAAAACTGTTGATACTTCCAATTGTTGCGCTGTAGATGATTTTGAGAGTGAACGAGACGGACTGTTCAACTCTGACCAATTTGTATCATCATCCATTCTAAAGTTCACCACCACTTCTCTCTGTTTCATTCGCCTACTGGGCTCCCAAAGGATCGCTTACCATGGGCTCTACTAGTTTGTGTATTTCATACCTTTAACTAAAACAGTAAATTTACATATTTTAACTGATCACCGGACTAGTTGCAAAACGGATGACGCTATAAAGAGGGAGACCATCCAATAGGTGATAACCTGTGGAATTAGCCGCCAGGGGTACACCGTTAGTGGGGATGGAATCAATACGGCTGTGTCTACATTGTCATTCTCCACCTGGGGAGCATTCGCGGAGCACGGTTTCTCTAGTATAGTTTCCAGAGCCTGGTAGCCGTCAAGGGAATAGAGTGGTAGACTGTTGAATATGGCAAAGGCCGTCGTGAAGGCCAAGATATACCATAAGAAGGTATCCAGTGCGTAAGCTAAACCCATGGGAACCCAGCTAAGATTGGACACCAAAGTACCTACTCGTACCGTGGTGAGAAGCTCAGTGGGAGTGCCCCAAAATATTACTTGTTGGAAAGAGGTCCGATTCAAGTCAGATAAGTCCTGAGGACTCATTGGCACAAATTCCTGACGGTAAATTTGAATCCGTATCAGACGTACGGTGGTATCTGGGGATCGGTAGGGGGTGACACAACGGTAACTTAGTGGTGGGGCTTCTGAAAAGTTCCTGTCACCCTCACCGGTGGATTGGCAGTCCTCTGAATGGTCACATCGGACTTGTTCAAACACGGATCGAATCGGTAAGCAAAAGTCGCCTGTCTGTTGGACCTGAGCATAAGGAGAGAAGCAGCCTAGAGAACTATTGTCACTCTGTCCAAACGGGTGACCAGCATTGATTTGGCAGCATTTCAAAGGATAATAAGACGCTTCCTCTTGGGATACACAAAAGCCCTGCTTGGGAGCTACTTGGGATAACGTACCCAAAGCCTGATGCCAGGACCGGATCCCTTCCTCGAACTCATAATCTTGAATACCGGTGATAATATCCCCAGGTAGCAGTCGGGTGTTGAGTGACGAAGTTGGCCGTACATCGACGACCGCTACCTGATCCAAAGGTAATCGTGTGTACAATCCAATGGTCGACCAACACCAATGAAGAACACCCGAAAACAATAAAGTACTCATCAATAGTGCCAGAACCACATTATGCCATACGCCGGCACAAATGATTTCTAAGCGTTGCCAACGGTTCCGTCGTTTGAGTGACAGTTGGGACACGTCTACGTACGCTCCCGGCCATAATATATATAAAAACAAACCACCACCCTGGATGGATACGGCGTTCCGGAAAGCTGCAAGGGCATGGCCGTACTCGTGGAACAAGGCGCATGCTAGGATGGCTCCCAACAGGTACCCCAGGTGTGACCATGGCAGAGTGATCCCCGGGAGCTACTCAATTGAAGTCCACGGTCACAATCCCATATATAACATGGTCCATTCGTAAAGTGTTAACAGGAAAATTTGTGGCCTTCATTCTGGAAAACCAGTCCTTCATCCACCATCCTCCGCGATAACGGATATAGCATGTGCTATGTCACTACATATGCTCAGTACTTGGTTGTTATACCCATCGTAAACTTTAGGGCAAGGCCCACAGTTCAAAGGAAAAATAATAATGACCCTGAATAGTAGAAGAATGAGGCATGAGATGCGAATAAAAGTAGGATATATTAGCATTAGCACCACCGCCTTCCAGCTAGACTACTTACCACTGGTATGAGAAGTGGGGCAGCCTGGGCCCCCTGCAGATGGCTCGAAGACAAAGTTGAGAATGCCGATACACGCATGTAAACTAGCTTCAACAGTGCCACTGTACTACTACTCAAGAGATAGAGTCCGAAGAGAGCACACGCCACCAGAGAATAAATCCCCATACAATACCACATGTTCCTAATTCTCACAGGCCTCGAATCCCCGAAAGGGGCAATGTTTGAATTGTGGCGCCACCGAGAGGGGCACCCGATGCGGTATTCCATGTACAGCCACCCGAATGACCATTTGGTTGACTCAGAAACTGTATCGACATAGGAACCCCCTTGAAGTGGCAAAATTTCCGATGCACTACTGCCCTGCCGTAGTGCGTCTGACACGGCGGGAGTCTGGAAGCGGAATAACTGATAATGAACCCATAAAAACGTACAGGCCGAGAAGTATTTACAACACTATGTGAGAAACCATTAGAATTAGACGTTGGTGACTGTTGAGCAGGACAACCTGTTGAAGTACCCACCCATATCCAACCCGGGGGAATAAGCCAAGCACCATTGATTGTATAGAACTACGTATACTTGCTTTTGGGGCTCCGGGACGGCCGGTGAAAAAAATCGAAAGTGTTGTCATAGTATACTTCCAGCTGGTAGAATGCAATAGTCCCGATGGCACTTACTGTTTTTGAAAATAGGACACCCAGGTAACGCAGACCATGCACCAGTGTCCAAGAACCCAATACCCCTGATATTAGGAGCCAGAACACGGTTATATTGACCATATTAACCCCTCAGGTACCGCTCCAAGGCTGAACACGTACAGCTGGGGGGGGGTGAAAAACATTGGAATCGGCGAAACGAAAGTGCCAAACTTTAGCACGATGTGGTTCTATAGGGAATACTCTAGACCCACGGTAAAGAGACAAGAGTTTAAGCCTGGAGAAAAAGAACACTATTAACGTACTAAGTAAAGAATTGTGCACGAAGTGGTGAAGAGGGAAATGTATTTACTGATAGTGGATTTTTATTTTTGGACAGGCTACGTTTTAGTAAAGAGTGGTATTCCCCTACCTGTTAAGTATGGGTAGACCCTTGGACACGGGTAATTTTTTTCGATCATATAGCGAGTTGGAGTAAAAGAAGTACCAGTTACCTTTTAACCAATAGGATTTGGTGAGAGACTCCTTCAACTTTGGCGGATTTATCCCTAATAGTCGAAAAAAAGATCACCCAAATGGACTGAAAAAAATCATAAAAAATGGTGTATTTGCAACACTCTCCCTTGTTTCTTGTCAGCTTAGTAGGATACATCGAAATGGATATCTTTGTCTTTCTCTCCATTGCAAACGCCTTTTGTCATATATCGTAATATATCAAGAAATGAGTCCATAGTGTCTTTGGGGTTTTCACTAGTGTGCCAAGAAAAAAGTGAACTGAAATAGTAAACACGGCTAATATAAGCCAAGAGTTTGATAAGCGTGTAGCTAAAATGCATGGGGTGCCAAACCAAGGTAATATACGTCGTGGAGTCACCCTGGTTGCAGTGGAGTAAGTAAATGGCACGTTTTTCTTGTATAAATTTACAAATGGCTTGCGCATGCTTACCGCTTAGTAGGAACGACGCTGCTTTAGATGACGTTTGGTGAATTCTGCTATTACGAATATCAATAAGCCTCTGGTTGAGATCAATTTTTTTTTGGTATATTGTCCCTTTTACTCTGGGAGCACATGTAGGTAACCTGTCGAGTGCCCACATTATCTCATCCCGGGAGTTGTTAATTGATTTCGGTGATGGTAATTCATTGATATGTTTCCCCGGAAACTCTTGTGGGAAAGTAAGGGCGAAGAGCTCCTTAACGTTCTCAACCTCGGTCAGATGCACCTTCCGATTCCGTACTTGAATGGTGATTGGGGGTTTAACCTCAGTAGCGGAAATACATTTGGTATCCAACAATTCATCGATTACGATCACATGGTTGTTAGTCTTGGCACTATCATGTCCTGAAATACGAAGGGTACGGAAATTTTCGAGCAGACTTTCGTTCAACTTTGTCAACTCTGTCAATTGTATCAGAAGAGGTGGAAGGACGGAGTCACTAGTTAGCCCACTGAGGAAGCAGAGCACTATCCACGTAACTGCCACCGGTGTTACACGCGCCATAGTGTGAGTCCTCGGTTATCTCGATGACGTAGCGGCGCAGGAGTTGGATGATGTGCGAGAAACTGTTTCTGATAGAGGAAAGGTGTGTTGTGGTAGAACAGAAAATGTGGTGGTGTCTAAAATATTACTGCTAGACACACTAGGGATAGAACAATAGTATTACATAGAAAATGATGGGTGAGACTTATGAAAGGCGTTGGGGAGAAAAGAGTGGTAATTAATATAGAAGGCTGATGGTGCCTCCTAAGATCACAGGGGGGTTCGAAATTATTTCTCTGGTTTTTCTTTGCTTATTACAATGGTTTCAAATGATGGTGAATTCTCAATTCACAGACCACAGTTATTGGGTTACACACATTGTGCGTAATGATCTGTGAAGGAAAGGGAGAAAAGGGTAACAGTACCCAATCTTGTCATATGTATGGGTCTTTTCTTTTCTTTGTACGTTACACAAGCAGACCACTCCTCTTTGCTTCATCTACCCAAATGGATAGCAAAGGCCCTACGCCTCCCATGGCTGTCTAAGTTGTTCTATGTGAGGATTGTTCACTTTCCCTCTCCCCATTTTACACTGGATGATGAGATGGTGGTAAAAAAATGTACAAGATAATTACACCAAACTTATATATCCACTCTCCTTCCATATGGGTAGTTCTTTTCCACTGCAAAACCAAAAAAAAAATCCACTGCAGTCAAATGGGCCTCTCACAAAATCCTATTGGTTAAATCATGGTTGGTGTGCTGGGCCCTAGTGGCATCCACTTTCCTCTACAACCTTTGGATGGCCCATAATGATTCAGCCTACCAGAATAACCTGTGGTCCACAACCAGGTTGGTACGGAGCTACAACTCCACACTGAAGATGCTGTCCATCCAAACTCCGAAACTGTCATACCCCTCCCCCCAGCACTCAACCGTGTTCTCCAAGCATACCTGCCGGATCCCTCTACAGGTCTCCTCCTCTATGGCACTCACCACCCTTACACCCTTGCCGTGTCTGGTCTATATTCCCGCACTCTCTGACATCAGCCCCTATTTCGTATAACTGTGCAACACCCTCGGGTGGGGTGGCCTGCCTGCACGACTTGGTCTCGAGGTAACCAGTGCTACCTGCTACCCTGACCGTTTCTAGGTTTTATTATTCACTGTTTCTTATTTTTATTAATTGCACATTAAAGCCACGGTGGTGTGTCATCAGCCAAGTATAAAATAAATTGTCCGCAAGTAATTGTCATTTCTCCAAATCGCTTTATAGACGAAAATAAAGTACCCACAGTGAAGGGTAACCGTAGTTTTGCCCAGAGGTGGTGGCTTGGGCTTTCCCTTGGTTTTCCAAGTCTTCCGTTTCTTGGCTTCAATTTCTCGTTTCATTTACCACACCATTCGTTAAGATAGTGCTCATCTTCTGACCGCTTTTTTCCCTGTAATTTCCTCTAAAGGAGCAGTATGTCGACAGCCGTTGCCGATCGTTCCTTTTCCACTCCTGGGACCTTGGTGTACGAGGTTAATCTATCCCTGCCGACGGAATTAGCCGGCGACTACCTTGAGTGGCTAAAAGATTTTACCCGGAAGCAATGTGAACGTATCGACGGTTTTGAAGACAGTCGTATTTTCCGCCAAACCCGCAAACCGACTGGCCTGCACTGGCTCTCTGAAGAAGGTGGCAGTAAGGTCTACTTTACCGTCCACTATGTTATACAGTCCCGGGAACACTTGGAAACGTACTTGAATAACGAACAGCCCAAACTGGCGGAAGCGGAAAAAGGCAAATTCCACTACCTGGTGACCAGTCGTAGGGTGCTCGAGGTTCTCCAGTAAAGGATTAAACGGACTGCTCATTCGGAAGGGCAGGGTTGGAGAGATTTAGCCCGAATTTAACAGTGGTTGGTAAGTGTAAGTGATCAGGGTCATACTACTCATTACCTGGCCGTCTTTGTCTTCCATAACGGATACCGTAGTTTTTACGGACTTTATTTCCACTTCTCAACAAGTGGGAACGATAAATTTATATGTGTATACTTGTACGTGTGATTCCCTTTTCTTGCACCGCGGTTCATTGAGTGGGGGGAAGCTCGCAGAGGAATGCATCCCAACGCCTATTGTGTAACGATTATGTGTTTTTTATTCACATACTTTTTTTATTTCGGTCATAGCGTAAAATAAGTCCAATTTTTGCTATACCATTACCAATATGAATATAACCTGTATAAACATTGCAAACATCGGAACTAATAAAAGAGTATTTCACCGGTCGTGTGGTAGGAAATATTAGAACAATTTCACCAAGTGAATGTTCTAATCTTCGCAGTGACCAACATTGTGGAATAGTAGATGTAGGACTACTTACCATTCCCACGCAGCACGTATTTGTTGGTGCTGGGATCGACGCATTTGTATTCGCTCGTAATGCAAGCTTTACCACAGACCGCATCCCCGATGTGACACACCTGGCCATTCTCGCAAAAGTGGGTAGTGGGACTATAAGGTAAGGTGCCACACATTAAGACACCGGAATTTCCCACTGGTGGGGTGGCTTGGTACTTGGCGGGGCACTTGCGGTGCTTGGTAGAGGGTGCACCACTGGGAGGCACCTGAGGGGGAACTTTAGGATATTGGCTGGAAATGTTTACCAACAAATTCCGTGGCTCACTGCTAAAAGCTGGGGCATCCGTGGCGGTTGAGATGCCATTGTTAGTAAGGGATTCCCAGCCTTGGATACCATTACCGCCCGATAAACCGAAGCCGTTATTCGCTACCACAGCCACGGGAGATAAGGTGGACCAAGCCAGGACTAGAAATCCCAAAGAAAGAGCGCGTGGATACATTGTAATCGGGAATATATATATTTTGCTTTACAGGGTAAAAAAGGTGAAAGAACTAGAGTAATAAACTAAACGGCTGTAGACTACACCAGTCCCGATAATGGAAATGTTGGTAGGGTAGTGGTGTATGCAGTGTTTTGAATCACCGTAGTTTAAAAATAGGAAGCTACAAAAAAAACCAAATGGTCAAAGAAATCAAACGAAAGCTATGAGGTTTGGAGAGCGAGAGCATGGTAAGGTTTATCTAGTCCAGATGGGGTCCGGAGCAGGCACTTTATATCTGAATCGTCAGGCCCCGTTCATCTGGAATCGAGCGACGAACAACGATGGGGTAAATCAGTGTCATAAGTTCGTGTAGATTATACGTTTTCATTGGTTATATTTAAAAAAATATAATAGCCATTAGTTGGTGCCCCTCTTATCGCAGAATCGGGCACTGCCATTTTGGGGTCCATTCAACTCTTGGGCAATGTAGTTTTTCTCTCCCTGACCCTAGGTAATTCCCTGAAATCCATGGGCAGGGTAGTAAAACCAACGCGCAGCAGGTAATTATGAACACCCCGTGAAATAAAGGATCATATAGCCAGTTCATTTTTCCCTTTACTGCCACAACAAATCTATAGTGGACCGTTTATGGGACAAATTATCCGCATTAACGAACAGAAAAGTTGATGGGTGAATATGGTTAATGTTGTATAACAAGCATCGACGATGGCTATTTGGTATTGGGGCTGGTCGTGACTGGTGAGGAATGACCAGGAGTAAACTTAAAGGGTTTTGACAGCAGTGACACCATGGACTAAATACTAACCTGTTCACTAGCACCGATTGGCACATATTCATTTCTGCTGGGAGTTCTCTCAGAGTTACTATTCTACGTCTCTGCGCTTTGAAACAAAAACTGTACTATTTCGCCTTCAGTTAAATGTAGTGTGGATAATAAAGATATGACGGCGACAGGAACCGTTCACCGTCGAATAATAGTAAGGGTGAGATTCCACGGGCGAGTCCCCATGAGCTGAGAGGGTGGGAGGGATACGGTTTGAGTGAAAGTTGTGTCGAGATCATGGACCCGTTACTATCCAGTGAGGGTTGTCCCTTCTAATTAAGGCCATATCCGTTTAAGCTCTAAGTTTTTTTTAAAAAAAAATTAAAAAAAATAAAATAAAAATACTACCCGATCTATCGCCCACTATGTTAGCATGGTGTATTTCTACCTACTTTATCTTCTTGCGGTTTAGTCGGGGATCTCCTTTTGTTCATGCGGATCGTGATACTGCTGTCCTTTGTTCACGTTTATAGACTAAAGCTATTGGGTATAATCGGGGCAACCTACCTAACCAACCAAATTTAATAGTTAAAAGTCGCCAGGGCACTGTAGTATCCGATTGTTTCTTTTTGTTCCGTCACCGTACTTATTATTTAACCATGGTTACCGCAATAAATCACACCTGTTGCAAGGATGAGAAATACATTTTGTTGAAAATAAGGAGGCTGAGAAGTTTACACTGTAGTTCCTTAGTTTTTAATAGATAGTAATTTTACCAATAACGAAACCGAATAATAAGGATGTGGAACTTGGGTCTATTTAAAAATGATTCTATATTCTATCACACCAGCCGTCATTTTGTTTCAGCCCAAGTCAGCGCGTAACCCCACGCGTTGTGAAGGATATTACTCCGCCAGTGGCTAGGTTGCACGTGACAGTACAGTGAAAGTGAATCGTTGGGAGGCTTTTTTTTTTTTTTTTTAAGCGTAAAGCCGAATGTGGAAGAACAAAATAATGTTTGATTCTCTTACAAATCGAACGCCGTTAGAAACCTTCCATTTCACCACTGTTTTATTTCTTTTTGGTGTATGTTCCTCTTCTTGTTTTTTTTCCATCTATTGCCCTTGCGACTTATTTTACATTTCTTACAAAGATCCTTGTATACTGTCATCATGGGACGTCGTACCTTGTTTGTGGTTGGTTTTGGACCCCACCTTCGTGCCCGCGACCTGGCTTACGAGTTTGAGCGGTAAGTGACGGTATTGATTTTGGGTTATTTTTATGAACTTGGGCCATTTTTAAGACAAAGATTACCTCTATAAACTTGCAAGAAACAGTGTTTGTATAACTTACTGGATATTAATATGATGATCTGTATATTGCCTCGAATTTTTCATTGGTATACTTCGTTTACCATCAGTTATGGACGTTTAGTTCGTTGCGATATTCCAGCCCCACGTCGCTCTTCGGAAAAAGTGTAAGTTGAGATGTGCCATGTTCAAATATTTGATATATAAGCCGAATTTCACCCCATATGAGTAGGATGGATTGCCTTGTCCGGTGGTAACAGGCATTTAGAGTGAGTGATGTCGATTCCAGGTCTTCTCTAATAGAGCGTGGTTTTTTTTTACAGTGTCCATGTTACATTTCCACATCCACTAACCTTGACTGATTACACTGCTTCTGTTTTATCTTATTTTTTTTGTATGTCCTTGAATACCACTCCAACCCGGTTTATCCAGCTTCGCCTTTGTAGAGTACGAAGATGCGCGTGACGCCGAAGACGCTTACAATGAAATGCACGGCCGTCGTATCGATGGAAATTCATTGTCCATCCAGTGGGCCCGCAGTCCGCCGCGCAGTGGCCGCGGATCGCGTACCCGTCGTCGTCGTATGTCCCGCTCGCGTTCCCCTTCTCGCTCTCCCGGTTATAGGAGCTCTCGTCGTTCCCGTACGCCGATTCGTCGCCGTTCTTACTCCCGCTCGGTGTCACCCCGCCGATCCCGCTCGCCCATCCGTAACGGCGACGGTGGAAGCCGTTACTCCCGCTCTCCTTCCCCCATCAACCGCCGTCTGTCCCGTTCCCCTTCCCCCAACGGTCGTCGTCTGTCCCGCTCGCCTTCGCCGGCTGGTCGTCGTTACCAGCGCTCGCCTTCCCCGGTGGGTCGCTCCCGCTCTCCTCCGGCTATGGCGGTGGATCATAACCGATCCGCCAGCCCCGTTCGTGAAGATTAGAACTCTAGGGTTTTAGGGGGGATCAGTCCAGATAGTATGTGTTGGTCGATGTTCTCTCTCCCCTTTCCCAGGTTCTAATGGAGCGGGTATGCACTAATTGTGATTAGTCTGGAAAAATTTCAAAGTGTTGAGTTATGTATTGTGATGGAATATACGCGTTGATGTTCACGTCGCTAGTAAATTTCGCCGATTTATGTCCCTTTTACCCTTCCCACCATTGCGTTGTGAATGCCTATGTCACATCTTTCCCTTTCTTGTCTCCCTCTTATCCCCCACCACCATTTGCCTATTAAGCCTCTCCGTTTTCCACTACCTATTTTAAGTCTGCGCTGCGATATACGCGGTGCAACAGGATACGCCTTTTTTGCTCTTCATGATTTCCACCCTCTTATTTCAGGTCACGGTTAGGCGGTAACCACCAATTCGTCCGCGACCCTTCCTTCCCTATGTTTATGGCCCTTCCTGTACGCCCTAATACCATAGGTAATGTATAATTTTTTTATTTGATTTTTCAAGCGATTCTGAATGGCTGGCAAGGAAAAGGGCATAGGAGATGGGAAATAAGGCAAGGTTTGCATTATTGAACGAGTAACCAACAAAAACAGTGGTAATGAGGAGATGCATGCTTGACGTTCAGAATTGGCCAATATGAGGTGTAGACCAGCGCTACTGTGCTGTGGATGACGAGAAATAGGGAATAGTAATGATATATCGTGTAAATGAAACAACAAGTAATAAGGATTACCGGATCATTCCGTGGGCTGTGGAGTAAGGATTGTGTTCCTGGTTATGCGCTGTTTTTTATAAACCCAATTCTTGACATTTTGTCATGAATTTGGGTGTAAACTCGGGGGATAATGGCGATTGAAAGCAAATTTACGCGTGAGGGTAATATGAAAAATGCTTTGTGAGGTGAATGCTGCCCATTAGGTAAAATCGTGGCAGCCTACTATGTGACATTACAGGCTGTTCATTCTTTTTGTTCCTAAAGGGAAGGTGTGGTTTTTTTTTTTGGCCGAATTGAGAGCCGTGGTTTACATTTTTTAGCGGAAGATATTATCAGTCGAATGATTTCACATGTTCTTTTACCCACATATTTCGCTCTTTGTGCTTTTCCAATGTAGAAAAAGGAGGGATTGTACTGAATGACATGGGGTAGTGATGTCGTGAGTAGAAAACATGTTCCTTGGGCTGTGTTAGCTTATGTTACTCACTGGGGCTTGTTTCTTCAGCATGATGCTCACAACGTAATTGCCGTGTCATTAGGTGAAGGTGGGTATGGAAACTGGTGAATAGTTTTAAATAAAATTTAGAAGGGTTTTGGTAGTTTGGCCTTGTCGAAATATCAAAAATCGAATATTAACTATTGGTAAAAAAAAATAAGGCAACGCCTGATGTCCAATATAATACAATGCACTGTCGTATTCCCTTTCGGTACTGGTAATATGTCCATTTATTCTGCGGGAAAGAAGGGTTGACCTCTGTCGCAGAGGCTGGGTTATTCACCGTTCACGCCCAAGAGACCCATAGTACTACCAGGCCCTTCACATTACTGGTTTTTAACGAGTAAAGCGACCCTTGCAGCATCATAAGCTTTTATTTCTACTCTGCCAAGTGTCAACATTGTCGGTCTTCCCTGCAAGTTGTACGTTTATTATCTTTCACATTATTTTTTGTCGTGTTATATATTTTTTTTCTATCCCAGCGATATGGACCATCTACGCATCACTAAGGTAGGAGAATATCATTTTCCCGCTATTGACAATAATATTCGTGGCAGAAGCGTTAATGTAGAGATGAGAATAGAAGAATGGCATATTTGCAAATACTGAACCTATGATGTCTCAGACGGTAATGTATTAAATTCCTCGGTAATGGCGTAGTCTTTCATACTTTTACTAAACTTCGTCACCAATGCCCTCTGACGAGATGACGTACGATCTAATCTATTACTCCATGCTAAGCACTTGGTGTGTTTCATGTAGATACTGCAGTAGCTTCGCAACGATATGTGTGGTAGTGAAGGAGAGGAAGGAAAGAAGCTATGTCACTTCATTTATTACAACAATGAGCCCAGTCTCTGAGTGGTAATTAGTGAGAGAAGGGTAACTGGGTTTCACCACTATAATGCACCGATATCGGAGCATAGTCTGGTACTTTTCTACGTGTCCTTTTTTTTTTCCTCCTGCGACAAATCATCCAGAAGATGGTGGGTTAACACAATTGTATGGCACACAAGTTTACTAACATATAACGCCGACGATATGCTGGTCTTCCCTACTGTAATGAACACGATAGGTGGAACGAGTTCGAGTCATACGTGGTGGACTGCGCTCTCTGGCAACGTTACACCTGACCACGCACCACTTGATATTGGCCCAATCCCACGACGAACTTTGGTTAGCCTACCCGTTAATTCACTCGGTGGAATTACAGCCCACAAGCAACATCTCCTCCCAGGCACTGTTGACCATCAAATGTCGTAATTTCGTCTTTATCACCTTGTTTTTCGAACAGGAGCGGGAACTCCGAGAGGTATTCCGTTCCATTCAAAGGTTAACCTGTGTGGGTAAGTAACAATGCGAGACATCCAGCGTCAGTTGGCGGTGCTATATTAGTGTTGTCCGTTCTTCTGATATGGAAAAGTAAAGATAAATTTTGACACGCACGCCCAGTAGTAACATTGTACAAATTGGAATGTCTAGATTATTTCGTATGCTAACAATTAACGTCCTTATTGCCACCTATCCACTGTCATTGAGTACATGTATTCCTTCTCTTTATGATATCGAACCCCATGTACTAATAAACGGATCCATTCAGAACGAATCGAGCAGCTCTATGCCTATTTTTACCAGCCCCGTCCACCATTGACGTGGGATAAAGGATGGGAGCTTTATGACGCTATTCGAGAATTCGCTCGAATGGGAGTGACCGAGGCCAACGGTCCCTGGCGTATCACCCGTGCCAACGCTGATTACCAACTCTGTAGCACCTACCCGAAAGTACTTGTGGTTCCTCGGCGCATCAGCGACCGCGTTATTCAGTACGCCGCAAAGTATCGTAGCAAACAGCGTTTCCCGGTGCTTACATACGTCCACCGCAAGAACCAAGCCACCATTACACGGTCGAGTCAGCCCATGGTGGGTCTTAAGCAGAATCGTTCTATTCAGGACGAGAAACTAGTGGAGTGTATTTTTACCATGCCCACACTCGGAGACGGTGAGCAGACCTCGGGGATTGTACAAACGAACAACATGATCGTAGACGCCCGACCTACCACCAACGCAGTAGTGAACATGGCGGTGGGGGCGGGTACCGAGAATGTGGAACACTACAAACGGTGCCGCAAGGTCTACATGGATATTGACAACATCCACGTGATGCGGGAAAGTCTGAGTCGGTTGGTGGACGCGGTGCAAGAGTCTAGCTTGACCGACACCATCAACAAATCCCAGTTGGCCCGCTCCCAGTGGTTAAAACACCTTGCCCATATTTTACAGGGTGCGATCGCCATTGTCAAGGCCATTCACTTGGACAATACGCACGCTCTGGTCCACTGTTCCGACGGGTGGGACCGGACGGCCCAACTCACCTCCCTTGCTACTCTGTGTCTGGACCCTTACTACCGCACCCTGGAAGGATTTGGCATCCTAGTGGAAAAAGAGTGGGTATCGTTTGGACATAAATTCAGGGACCGGTGTGGTCATTTGTCTCACGAACGGTATTTTGTCACTCTGAGTAGTAATTCGGCGGCCAACACATTCAACAGCATGCACAGTCGTTTTCTTAAATCCTCACACGAACACGAAACCTCCCCCGTATTTCAGCAGTTTTTGGATTGTGTGTACCAAATTTGGACCCAGTTCCCGACCCGTTTCGAATTCAACGAAAAATTTCTACTACAACTCCACTACCACGTGTACTCGTGTCAGTTTGGCACCTTTTTAGCCAATTCGGAACGGGAACGCAATACGATCTTGGGCACACCCAAGCGTACCCAATCAGTCTGGTCCTATTTTTTCTCCCAGAAGCAGGACTATATCAATCCTATCTATGATGCCGACAAGGATCAAAAGGAAACCAGTGGCGTTTTATTCCCCAATACCGATTATTTAAAGTATTGGGCCGGCTTATTTTGGCGGCATGAACCCAATGCGATCGATCTGACCGAACACGCTGGTTCGCCCATTGCTAACTTATTGGCCGCTGGCTAACTGTTTATCCCTCCATGGGATATTAATCCTTAAATTCAACATTTTTTGTGGGTTTTTTATGTAACCAATACTTTATTGGCGTTCCTTGTTCAATAGTGTACGATATCCATGCAAAGATTGGAATATTATCGGCACCCTGATTAGAGTATGGAGTCGGTCTATGGTGAATGTCTTTTTTCAGATTATTAAAGCAAAAGGAAAAATGTGACAACATATAAGCTACATGTTACTTGGCTCTTTCAGAAACCGTTGTAACGAACAGCTGAGAGTAGATGTGCTTGCTCGATCTCTCTATTATTCTCCGAAAAAAAAATCAACCCAGTCTTAGCTTGCAGTGGAGTCAGGATGCTCTATCCGCACGGCAGTTTTCATTAATTGACAACGTACTTTGTTACGAATAAACTCGACAGTTTCCGACTCGGGCACCCGATATTCATGACTATTGGAAAAGGGTATCGTGTAAGGAAAAATAAACGGTTTGATAAGCCAATTTATCCAACAGGTTAGCAAATGCAAGGTTTACAGGGTATCATAGTTAAAACGTACGGGATTAAACCGATACCAAACACAACTGGTGTCAGTGATACTAGCTCCCATACTTACCTCTGACCATGCTCTCGTATGTAGATGGTATCAATGGGTAGAACCAGGCGAGACGTACCTAGTAAATCAGATAACCAAACGAATTAGGAAAGTGCATTAATAAGTCACCGTGGTATGAAGAAAAATATATGTAGGTCAACGTATATAGAAAATTTTGGTCCTAGTCTAAGGTACAAAGTAGGGAATTCCAAAAATATCATCGTAGACTTTGCCAACAACATTCGATTTATATTCCCAACATAAAAGGTCAAAACTACGGGGAAATAGTACCCCCGAACACCATCCAGACCGATTCATAACGTCGCTATTAAGGTTTCATACTTACTGGTAATAAACGCACCACACCACCGGCCGTTACGAGCTTCGCTCAAGGTGGGATATCGGTACTCCACAGGGATATGATTTTCTTCGCAAACCTTGAGGACCAACTTCATGATGGTCCCCAGGAGAACGCTACCCGGGGGAGCGGTGATTAATTTAAATTTGGCGACATGTAGATGCTGAGTGAAATGACCGTCCACCAGGGTTTTATATTCTCCCGTAAGAACGGCCGGGGGGACAGGTTCACTGGAGCTGAAAATAGATAGCACTACAAAGAAATTGGACGACATTCCTTCGTAAATGGCGTCGGACTGAGAATCCCAAAGTAATACTTCGTTGACGTCGGGCAACTGGGCGTTACTAATCCTCTGGCGGTCACTGCGTTGGATTACGTGATTAATAATATGCAATATAACAACAAAAGTACAACAACAGGTCCTGTTAAAGATAATCGCCCAACTGAAAAAAATATGTGGCCAAACGTGCTTCATGGAGCCACTTCCCAGGAAGTGACCGGTGATATCTGTAATATCACACAATATAACTTACCGTACCCATTGCGAGTCTTTGGCCGATGGATTTTCTCGAAGAGCAGGAAACACTTGCACCTAATGCAGTCGACGAGGAGCAAAGGAAAATTACCCCTCCCCCCCCACACACACACGCATACGTACACCCAAAACCGTATACCAAAGCAAGAGCGACCGTTGCATATGTGGTTAGTATACATTCAATGTATTATTTTATTATTGGATAGAAATTGGGCGTTGCATCTATTTGTGAAACCAAAGGTGGGTATGCGAATTTAGCATATCGGAATCATTTTAATCGTTACACTAGTTACGGGTATTATTATGCTCTAAGAAAAAGAGACCAGTCAATTATCATACTTACCTTACAAGAGGATATAGGGAGTTGCTGTAGGCTACCGATACGAATGGCACAGCGAGGGGTATGGATCTACAGTGACATCCCACAAATTCAGCCCGGAAATGGGTTAGAATAACAAGGATATAGTAATATTAGAAGCACTGGGAAAAGTAGCAATCAGTAAGCAAGGAGGTAACTTACTTGTTCGTCAAAGGTAAGTACAAACGTTAGCTTCACTTCGCCGTGGGCCGACCTTGCTACAGGCAATTTCAAAAACTCCACCAGACCATGCTGCAACATCACCGTCAAGACTCGCTTCAAAATTTCCTCGTCATAATTGAACCGTAAGAACAAGATAACCGCGGGGTCCAGGTGCAGGGAACCTTGCCAATCAAGTCCCAGCTCCTTAGCTGGTACTATCCGAGTTGAGTGCCACACCTCGTCCGCCAACGTGCTCAACAAACGACCCCGCCGATCGGTCCATGACATGCGTTTCACCACACTACAAAGAGAATTGCAGAGTCTCTGGATGTGTCCTTGGAAATCAATCACCCACCACCGTTGGAGTGTACGAGCGGTACTATATACCCCCCGCGGGTATCGGAGGATAAATGCTTCATTAGACCACGTCTCATGTTGAAGCGTAAACTCCACCGGGGAAATGCAAGTGGACGACGTCGGTTGTAGTTGACTTTCCACCACCACACAAGGCTCAGCGGGTTGCTCTGACATGGTACACTGGGATATGGAACGAAGTGCAAAAGAGAAGTGATGGATTGAACGAAGCCCCGTTCCAAGGAACCGGGTAGTATAGGAATGCTCACGTTGACTGTCCCAGAAACGAGGACTACCTCGACGGTTATTAGCGATAACACCAAGCCTCTGATATTGGTAGAGAAGGTGGTGAAATGTAGGGTGGAACCGTAGGTAAAGCCGTGGCAGCATGGATTCCAACTATTTCTTATACTTTAGGTATGAACAGAATAATAATGGAGGCACTTTGTCCGACTGCCTGCTCCGTAAATACTCGGGCGTTATCTATGGGTAATTCGAGGTTCGAAAAGGAATGCTATTCCAAATTCAAAAAAAAAATTGTGGAAAACGACATAAGGACTGCTTGTGGTATAGAGAGAGAGAGAGCGCTGTACTAAGTATATAATGATGTTTCCCATATCCACTTTAAACGACTGCAACTAACCTATGTCTGACAACCCCTTACATCGAATACCCACAATGACCCACCCAAATTTTGGCTTATTCCAGTCTTCTGTTCTATACTTCAATGCAACAGGTGATTCACTGTGACTTGCCTTAAATATTTACCAGGTTCGGATATTCACAGATTTCAAATATAAATTACACATCAATAGAAGGGGTAATCCATATTAGGCCTAGCTTGCATTTTTCTGGGATGCCATAGTACACATCGTCAATACGTCAGCATATTATATCATTCATGTATCTACATTTTATTTTATTTATTTATTTTTATCTCGGTCTTACCTCTACCAATTTTATGGTGATTAAAAACACGAGATAAAAAATATAGGCACATTCTCCATACATATTAAATTAGGATTGGATACTAGCAGAGTATGTCAGTCAACACCCAACATATATCTTTAACGGTACCAACAATTCCCAGTTTATGTAGTTCTTCAGAAGGTGTTTGCTTCGTTTTATTTCTGTATAATAGCTCCTTGAAGAAACAACCACCGTCCCAAAATACCGGTGATTGGCGTGTTACACCGTATGTTTACGAAGATCGAGGCAACCCGTCATCGCCCAATAAAGAGGCGGCCGGATCCGACAAAACACGGGGACCGTCTCCCACGCGAGTGTGAATAATGCGTTTCACACTGCCGACGGGCATTACGTTGAACATACCCTGGAGAGATTCATACTCGGAAGGCAGCGTTTGCCCCAGGGTGACTTCAGCGGGCACATAATGGTAAGGATCGCTGAAAAATTCCTCCGATGGCAAAGGGTGGGCAGCGGGAAAGAAATAGGCAAACAACTGGATCAACCGTGGCATATGTTGTTTGGGCGCGTAGATCACCGCGTTGGGCCCGGCATCAAAAGTATAAGCGGCCTGGATCTCAGGACACAATTCATTGATAGCGGTTACAATACGGATAATGGTACGCGAAGTATCGTTGAGATAAAAAATGGGTGGGTATGTATCCAAACATATGGCGTGGAATTGGTTGGAATCCTGCATCGTGATCTTCGCAAACTGCTCGAAATTACGGTCCCGAATGGCCTGTTCCATCTGCTGCATGTGTTCCGACACGATGTTGGCGAATCGGTGTTGGGCCAACGTCGAAGTTTGCACGGTAGTTTGCATCCCGGCGGTGCTACTGGTATCCTTTTTCGCATCGTTGACCACCAAGATCAGCGCTTCCAGCTCGGGCCAGTGAGTTTCAGGTGCCACCTGGTACGCCAGACTGTCTTCACCGTTAGCCAGTTCGCCCATTTCCCACTCGACGAATCCGCCGAGGATAGAACGGCAGGCTGACCCCGACCCCAGTCGGGCGTATTTGGAGAGCTGGGAAGGCGTCAGGGGTAGTTCCAACACTTGAGCCAGGGTGTATACCAAACAGGCGTAACCCGAGGCCGACGAAGCCAGACCAGCTGCCGTGGGGAAGTTATTGACCGAAGCAATGCGGATTCCCCAAGCGGACCAGGGTGGAAGGGACGAATCCACAACTTCCATGGTTTTACGTTGTTCACGCGCCGCCTGGAGGCAGTTGACTAGACGACTGTTGCTAGAAATGGGACACTCGACTCCGTTCAGCCACATTCGATCTTGGTCATACTCGGGGGCAATACTGATAGTGGTGCGGGAGTGCAAGTCATCCTGGGATAGGGTCACCGAAAGTGAGGAATTAGTCGGGAGAATGAGGGCTGGGTTCCGTTTCCCCCAGTATTTGATAACGGCAATGTTAACAGGGGCCGTGCATGTCATTTGGCGTCCCATGGTGAAAGTTGACGTTCTAACTGTTGGGCGCGGTGGAATGGTAGAGTAGAAAAAAAAAAGTGGAATGATCACCGAAATAAAGAAGTGATCTACTTGTAGCTCTGATAAGTGGTCAGAGGTGTAAACTAAGAAACAAAAAAAAAGGTAAAAGAGAAAATAAGCCTAGTTAGGTGGAGTGAGAAAGGAAACCTCCAGTGCAGATATAGAAAAAATAAGGTGATTATGAGTAAGCAAAGGAATTGGTTCCCACCCAGGATATTTATATCGGATCAATGGTGGACCCTTTGACATTGCATGAAACACCAGTGTCCACTGCCAAAAGAAGGAAATCGGCTGGGTAGAGACGTACCCTTTCAGTTCCCTCTCCCCTTGTGTTCAAAGGGCAACTGGTAATCTAACTGGATACTGGTAAAATCAGTATTGGGAAAGTAAGTGGTCGACAAAATCCCAGAACACAACAATTTGGTAGCTCCCTTCACTAACCATCCGTGGGTCATAGTGAGTTTAGTTAATCCAGCATTGACTTCCAGGCTGTGATTTCGGAAGACCGTGAAGGACCTATCAACAACATGGGTGGGTGTTAATATTAACATTTAGTGGGTGTAAAATCCTGCCCATGCCAATGGCACTTCAATGATTCATTAAATTACCACCAAACAAACCCATTGATCCTAACTGGGGCAGTCGAATCCCAAACCATAAAAATGCAAAGCATCTGATGACCATGTTGAAGATTTTACCTGTTGTTCTTCAACACAGACAAAATGCGTGGGGAAGGAGTGAAAGAATCTCAGGGCCCACGCTGCTGACCAGTCTTCTGTTTACATCTTACTGGAACATAAAAGGTGTGTGTGCCAACCCCACCATATTAACAGACAAATATATCCTTTAGATGTCATTTCATAGGAAATATTTCATTTATTCAAGCACACTCACTGCTGTGTTAGAAAAATTACCTTTAGATTCCCTTATCCCACCATTTTTCCTTTCAAGGGTACATGGGTGTTAACAAATACAAAACCATAAAAAATGGTTGCACAGCTATGACCCAAAGAACCAGAGCAATAATTGGACATAGTTATTGAAATTACAACTAAAATCTGATTAAATAAATAGGAATAGCAGATATGCTCCTTGTTGTCTGCAAAAGATGTTCATTCCATCTTTATTATTACTGAATGCCAAAGAAAACAGCACAGTGGTGATGACCAACTAACCACAGAAATAGTCAATAAGGATTTCCACTTTACTGGTTTCATGAAATTAATAAATAGCAACTAAGAAGCATGCCACAGAGGGTGTATTTGTACGGTTTCATAGCTTGATTGTTGAGCTGACGTATTCTCTGTAAAATAGTAGCATCTGATTTTTTATCTGCTGAGAAGTTTGTTAGTTTTTAGTAAGCTGACGCAATTCTTTTGTCATAATGATATAATGTTTGGCAAAATTGGAATAATTAAAAAAGAATTTACTCTTTATCATTATTTTTATTTCGTTTTGACACAATACTAATCCTGAACGATAGGATTAGTCGATTGTGAACCAGAATCATCGTATATATTTCGAAACAAGAGTTTTTTTTATAGTTTTTTTTAATGGAATCTTTTATCCAAGAAATAGCATCTTCCTCTTCTTCTGTCTCGCATAAAAACACCCTACATATTCAGCGCTTATGGCGTTTACCCTGACTGAGCAATCGTTTGGCTATTTCCTTAGGATCCATCGGTCGGGTTTTGTTTCGGTTTTTGTTCTTGACGTTGGCTGTTTCGTAAAAATGCACCCCAGCTTTTTTCTTGTTGGTAGTCATGCGCTCGCCCTTAACCTTTTTGGAATGTCGAGTATCCACCTCGTCATTGTCAGAGGGTGCATCTTGTGCAACCGCCTTGGTGACCGAAGTATTAGAGTCCTCCTTTTGTGATACATTATCACCACGTCGCCTTTTGGGGGATTCTTGGGGACCAGATTCTGAATCTATAGTCGAGGGTTCCACATCGTCAAAGGGTACCACACCTTCACCTACAACACTTTGGAAAACTTCGTCCCAATCGGGTTCGGCGCTCGCCGGGGTCGAGTTTGTGTTCATCGCCGTCGTCTGGTCATCCGGATGAGCAGCCTCCCCACTTTCTTCATGAGAAGTAACCATGACCTCGTCATCGGCATGGTGGAGGTCCACCGGTAAAAATTCCGTGGTCACCAGAATCTTGTGGAATTGTTGTTCAACTTGAATTGTTGTGCCGGAGGTCTTGGTTGTACGATCATCAATGTCCATTTCAGTTGCGACGCCCTCTTGGTTGACCTGATCTTCGGCAGTATTAGCCACTTTGGCCAGGTGAGCCTCGCTGTCGGGGGGCGAAGTGAAAAACGGGATTTTACCACGAAGCCAGTCGTTGAGCACCATTTTTGCCACGGTAGCCAGGTCTGGTTCTCCACCCTTGAGTAGCTTCCCGGACTGACTAGCGATGAGCGATAAGAATTCCTCGGCGTTATTCCACCCCTCGATATTGTACGTGTAGCGAAGGTACTCAGGCCGCACCCGTTGGAGAAGGTCGGGGATGTACTGCTCGGGACTTTTCACATTTTCCACTCGCACCACTCCTTTGAGTACAATATCGGCGTCAGAGTCTTCCGAAGATGGATGTACCACCCCTGGACAATCGATCAAGTAAATACGACGCATCAGAGTGATATACTGCCATACTTTTGTTTCCCCTGGGATCGGAGCTACGTTGCACACCTTTTTGCTTTTGATGGTGTTGATGATGGAGCTCTTGCCGGTGTTGGGGTAACCGATGAACCCCACACTGATTTGCTTCTTATCCGCATGGAGCCGGGAAAACTGACGCAAAAGTTGGATCAGTGCCCCCCGGCCAAAGGAGTGATTGATGCTAGCATGAAAGGCCAGAGTCGGGTACTCCTTGGACAAGATCTTGACCCAGCGGGCGGTCACCCATGTCGGTACCAGGTCCACCTTGTTCAGCAAAAACACCAAGTGTTTATGTTTGGCCTCCTTTTTCAAGTACTGTTCCACACTGGGACAACGTGTGCCCATGGGGTCGCGTGCGTCCAATACGTGAATTACCACGTCACTCGAGTCGATCACCTTGTACAGTTCGTTCCAAATTCGTTTCGATTGACCAGCGAAAAATACCCAGTCCCGGGCTTCGTCGGTATAGTCTGCCTGTTGGTTAGCTATGAGCTGGCCATCTTGACGTACATCGTAATTCTTCTCGCTATCTTCTACGGTCGACGCCATTTCTTCTAAACTCGCCAACGCCAGTTTGGGCTTCTTACGCTGCGCCTTGGGTCCAAATGTATGCGAAAACGTTGATGTCTGAAGCATATTCACGGTTGGAATACGGTGGGACTCGGTCAACAAACTCAGAGGTAACTTACTCTGGCGAAGTAGTACCTGGTACGGGTCGTTGAGTTTATTAGCCATTTCCTCGCGAAACGTTTCCAAGGCCTGCTGTCCAATCACTCGGGTGTTACCGAACCACTTGCGGTTGGGTTCGACCCGACCCACGGGGGCGTCTCTGCTCTGAAACGCCGCTGACTTTACAATCTTCCCTTCTCGATTCCGAACCGGTTTACCCCCTTTGAGCATCTTATTTTGCTTGACTTGAGCTCGGTCATGGTAGAAATTTTCTCCCTTGAGACGTAAATTCCCCAACCCTTTACTGCCCCCGGCCCGCTCAATGCGCATGGCCTCACGTTTGCCCTTCCCCATGGTGGAAAAAAAAACTGGTCTGGGATTCGTTCAGGTACTAAAAAAGTGGTCAAGGATCACAGCTGTTGACTACAGAAAAACAGGCAAGAATTGCTTAAACAGGGCACTTGGATAAACGAGGAACAGAGAAAAAAACAACTGTTATCGCGAGACCACCGTGGTCGTCATAGCCTGAAAAGAAAGTGAAAAAAAAGATTATGGCAGGACAAGATTCTATGCCCAAAGGTAGCTGACTGTCAAGCTTTTTTTTTTCTGCACAGGTAAAAAAAATATGAATCCATGGATATACACGCTTTTTTTAATTCATAAGGCTGACAGAAATCCAGTTCCAGCCACGGCTATAGTTGGTCACGTGTATAACTACTACCACTGTAGATACAGCTTTTACTTGTACGGTCTGAGAGTGGGTAGGTACCAAAGTAGCAAAAGTTGAATCACTACATCATTCCGTGACATTTCCTTAGTGATTATTTAACGCAGTGGTCCGAGTTTACATAATTTAAATTATGATATTTCAAAATAACTTTATTAATATTCACACTATGCTTCAAATGCTAATATTTATTTACCTCCCTCCCCGAAGTAATTACCAGACTCCACTACCTCTTCTATCACAGTTGTTAGCTGGCAAACTGGGGGTTACAGGGCTGCCAATATTTCATGACTCGACCAGCAGTTCCGAGGCAAGACTAGTATAGCCTACGTCGTCGTCGCCAGGATCGGTGACACTGGTTCCAGGCACTTGGTGCTCTAGCATCTTTATTATCGTTAGAGTGACAGGGTTAGTAATAGTGACATCAATAAAGCAACTAGTACATGAAATATCATAAACTCGTAACCATATGCAGGGGAAGCTGATAAAATAACTGATGTCATGAAAAGGAACTATACGATAGGTGGATGGACACTGTTATCGCCTAATGCTGTACCTAAAAGGGTAGATGGATACTGTTGGTCGCAGAGTGCAGTATCTTCTCTAATAGGGTAACGGGCCTTCTACAATAAGTAGGGACCTGTATAACTATTGATACAGATTATGTCTCGCACACCAAGAAAACTGAAAGATAACTTAATCCTGATAATAGGTACGGGGGTGGGATATAAGTGAGAGTGAGGGAAGCCACATTTTCTGGGTGAAACTGGCTTATATACCACGGCTGGATGGCTAGGTAGTCCGCTCGAGAAGGGAACAATGGCGAATCTACACATTGATCCTCAATCTTAGTGTAGGTTAGTTTGGGGTCTAGCATGGATGAGATGTTTTATGGGTGCAATATAATTAAAGATATGCCATGTCATTATTTACATAGTTGAGAATCCAAGCGCTCTGATACCTTTTTTTTTGGAGCCACTGCCCAGGGTATAGGTGTGCTTTCCATAGTAAGAGTGCAATGTTTGGATATCAACTTTTACTTCCTGGTCCATAATCAGAAATCTCGTTGTCACTCGTCTGGACCCCATTTGTGTAACTGCCGATTTTACACTTTTTCTTTTTCTTTTTCTTTTTACTTTGTTCCATTGCCTGACATAGATTTACGACGCTTTAGATTAAACTTGCCATTCTACGATGATCCGTGTTAGGCCTCAAAACATTGTCTCCCAAATAGGTGACACAATTTTTGGATCAACGTGCTGATCATTCTAGGCTGGGAGCCTAGCCCCCCCCCCCGTAACGGTATATACCGCCCTAAGCAAGAAACCATCTCATTTTGCATATCTTATTCTTATTTTTATCAATAAACTTAGTAGGTTGAAGTTATTTCCATACTTATTGCGCGAACATTGCATTGTGTGGTACTGGTTGTATCATACGCTCCCTGGCGTGTGGATCTAGTTGTGATACTGTGATCCTGGCGTTGTAGTTACACACAGCACTAGCCAAACCACGGCGTAACCGTCTGACCTGTATTGTAGACACACAGATGTTACTACTTGTGTTCGTCGTGTACGGGGATAATACTTTTCGCATCTAGTGAGGACCATTATCTAGCGAATTGACCACTAGCGTATCCAGTGTGATATCCACCATCCATCCATCCATGATTCCCTTGTTCCCGTGGAATGTATCTATCAAACTATCCAACTATTGATTGTTAAGTCTCCCATCTAATGTGTATGTTTCTATCCTCGACGAATTTAACCTATTTCAGTACGACTGTTACTAATGTGTTGCACATGTATGTTTTAGTCTTTAGTTCCTTATAAGCATCTTCATCGTAACGATTTAGTGAGGGATTGCGAAATTAGAAGTTATCATGGATGCTCAGGTAAAGATAGGTGCCGAGATTTGGTGGCTATCCAGCCTATCCCCCTACGGACCCCGATATTCCCTTCCATGAAGAGTATACCTGGTCTGAGATAACCACGGCTATCCCACCAACAATGATCCGATATTGGTGAGGGAAATCAGGTTCAGAGTGCTGGTTGCTCTAATTATTGTAGGGTATTCACCTCCATGTCAGATTGGGGATACACCTTAAAAGATTAGCAAGAGGGATCCATTTGTAAATGTATCACTAGGGGCTAGAGATAGTCGTATACAACCCTAAATTATGTGATATTTTTCACCAAAGCCACCCACAAGGGATAGATCAAATACTAAGTCGTGGGATTGATTCAAAGTGAGTATAGTCCAAACCGTAAAGTTGGGTATCATTAACCTGGAGAATGAGGAATAAGCTATCGAACAAATGTACTCGTGAGTATTTTTGTGAATATCCATTGTGTAATTTTTTTTATCTGCACTCACGATGATGTGATGGAAAGGTATAATAGTACATCAGGCACATAAGTGCTTAGATTGGATAAATATTACCCCTCTGGGATACTTCGACGAGAAGGCGCCAGGAGATATTGAGAAAAAAAACGTAAAGGCACATGCAATTAAAATCGTAAGTGATTTGGTTTTTTTTTTAATTTTTTCTTGGGGGGAACATAGGTGGCTGGACTGATCTATATTCTATGATATTCGCAATTCCTCATTATACAAAACTGGCCTACCTATGGTTATTCTTTTGTGTATCTTTCTTATTGTATGAGTTCGCGAAAGCATTATTGGGTCGCACTCTTTAAGAATGCAGATTAAAAGGTAGTGTTAGTGGCCATACCCGTGTGTAGTTCGGACCACGAATAGTCCTCATGGAAAGGCGTCTCTGGGTCCGATGGGGGGAAGGCTGGGGTAGCCACTAAGTTTCGAGTCCTACCACGATCAGGCACTCGAGC
>JAOPJG010000234.1:0-33448 GCA_027478255.1 Dispira simplex | reverse complement strand
GAAATAGAATTAACGTTGTTGTTATTTACATGGCTTCAAGGACACAGTGTAACCCAAAGAAAGGGGGGAGAGAGAGAGAGACTAATAGTTGTATATACCTCTTTCAAAAACTCTAATCTACATGGACACTGTATGGCTTTAACGCAAGGCCTTTGACAAGTGCAGTAGCATTTTCCTAAACCCTTTTCATATCACGATCCTTTAACCATCCAGGAACCCACCGATGATCGTTGCCAAGTGTGAATGAAAAATGTTGGGTCATATAAGGCAGTGTATAAGTAGCCATGACCCGACGATAACAAAATCCGTAAGGGTTCTTCCCCTATATATTTCTGGACTCAACAGCCTCTTCTAACGTATTTGGGTTTATACAAAATTGTACATTAAAAGATTTCCTCACAACACCGTGTAGATGGCATTTGCCACACTTTATAACCAGTTAGAACCTCCTTAATAAAGTTTATAAGTTGGTGATATCGGATCGTCTTTGGGAGCTGATACGGGTTGCCAACTGGTCCAGTTGCACCTTGAGGTTAGCAAGCTTAACTATCCGGGTAGTACTCTGGTGAAAGTAACACTGACTCTGACGTAAAGACCCGGGCACTAACACTCCGAACCACCGTAACGGGTCGTGTATATTAGATTTCGAAGCTGAAAGTAGAGACTGCTCTTTCTGAGTTTCCGCTTCTTCACTCGATCCGTTTTCCGAGCTTTCGTCCGAAATAGATACTCGTTGACGGCGTTGCTTCAACTGGGACATTCCCGGGGCTTCGACACTCTCGTGTGTGGTTGAAGGCTCCACCGATTCCGTTGGCTTCACCCACCGGATGAGCTCATACGTGGCTTCGTTTCCGTTCTCCGCTGCATTGGTTTCCACTCGCAACTGGGCTTGCATGCGCTGATCGTACTGGTAACGTGATACCCGATGGGGTCCTCCCAAGGCCTGTTTGGCCTGACTTAATGACCACTGCCCCTGACGCAGCAGATTGCTGAGTACCGCCATTTCCTGCTCATATTTCTCGAGAGTGTTGAAATATTCTATAATGAGTTGGTCGGATTGATTGACATCTGCAGCCATGGCTAAATGAGTACAAAGTATTAGCCAAGGGAAGAAGTAATGCAAAAGGACACAAAGTCGGGTAAAAAAAGCGAAAGTAATATTGAATAATAATGGAGTGAGGAGTAGGAAAGACCGGTAAACCTAAACTTGAAAATATACCTATAGCCTCTGTGTACGACGTTGGGGTATCCTCTAAGTGTTGATAAGTGCATGGACTATCCGGGGCCTCCCTCACCCATTTGTGCAACAGTTATCCACCTCACTTCGTTATGACCACTGTGTTTATACACATACCTTACTTTATCAGGATGAATGAATAACGTGGAAAAACAATACCGTCTCCCCGTTTGATCATTGGTTTATATTTATTTATATTTATAAAAAAAAAATTCACAATTACGATAATCCAACGGGAAAACGATCACCCCGTTTCCAAAGTGGATTATGGGCAGACAGAGGACATTACCACTGTCTATTCGTAGTACACGGGAAGAATGGTACCTTCGCAGGATCCGAAACCTACACGATAACCATTAGCTTGACAGTAACCAGTCAGCACGACCGAGTCCCCGTCTTGGATAAACTTGCGCTTCACATCGTCGCCCAGGGAAATCTCCTTTTGACCTGACCAGGAGAGTTCCAATAGAGAACCGTAGCTGTCTTCAGTGGGTCCACTGATGGTTCCCGTACCGCATAGGTCACCCGGGTTCATATTGCAACCGTTTACACTGTGATGAGCCAACTGTTGTTTAAAACTCCAGTACATGTATTTAAGGTTGGAACGTGTGATGGTATGATATTCCTTTTGCTCTTGACCTTTCATTTGTACTTCCAGCTGGATGTCGTAGTTACCATCCGTCTGGGCACTCAGATAAGGCAAAGGTTGGGGATCCTGAACGGGTAAAGGTACACGGAAAGGTTCCAAGGCATCGAGCGTCACCACCCAGGATGACACGGTGGTACCAAAGTTTTTACCCAAAAAGGGACCCAAGGGCACGTATTCCCAACTTTGAATATCGCGAGCACTCCAGTCGTTCATCAGCACCACCCCAAAGATGTGATCCTCAGCCTGATCAATAGGAATGGGTTTACCCAAGGGATTACCCTGACCGACCAAAAAGGCCATTTCCAACTCGAAATCCAACCTAGTCGACGGCCCAAACACGGGAGGTTCCCCTTTGGTCACCACCCGCTGACCACATGGACGGTGCAATGGAGTACCTGACACCACCACACTAGACGCTCGTCCATGGTACCCCACAGGCAAGTGCAACCAGTTGGGCATAAGGGCATTATCCTTACCCCGGAACATTATCCCCACATTAGTAGCATGTTCCCGTGAGGCGTAAAAATCCGTATAATCGCCAATACGTGCCGGTAAATGCATACGAGCCTTGGTTTGGGGAACTAACGCAGCCTCTTTAACCGCATCGTTCCCTTGCAAAATGGGACAGTCCACCGCCAGCATTTTTTGCAATGCTCCCCGAGTCGCTCGCCACACCGGTCGTCCCAGGGCCATAAAACCGTTGAGTGAATCCTGTGCAAACACTTTGTAGGCTTGACCTTTTAACTCGGGGACGTATTCGTCAAATAGACCCACTTGGGCAATCACCACCAGGTCTAAAATGAACTCCCCAATGGCCACACCCACGCGGGGTTCAGGACGTTCCGCAGTGGAAAAAATACCATATGGGAGGTTTTGCAAGGGGAAATGGGAGTCCTTGGGTACGGGTACAAACGAAGCCATGGCGGAAGGTCAAGTTAGAGTAAAGTGACAACAATGAGAACCAGTAATATTAGCAAGTAACGGAACAAGGACAGAAAACTCGAGGGAAAATATACCTAAAAAGAAATTGATAAACTAGCCGATGGGGATTTAGGAAGGAAAAGTGGACCAGTTTATAAAGTGGAAAATGACGGAGAGAGAATAGACGGGGGGGGTCTTCCTCTTTTCAATCCACATGAAACCTGATGTTATGCAACCCACTTTTTCAAAGGGCAAATACAGTGACTGCTGATGCCTTCCCCGAGGACCATTGGCTACACCCCTCCCATATTCCCACCATCCCAAAACGCCCTGTTTGGAGGAGTGCTATCGAGTCCAACTAGGCCGACCTCTCCTCGTCATTATTTCTTCCCAGCTGGATGACATTGGCCCTGGGAAATGGCACCACTAAACAGGTAGTTAACAACGCCATTCCCAAAGCCACTGCAAGATGGATCACCACTCTCCCTCATTAGGCCTTCACGACAATAACCGTAAAAAAAAGAGTAACATATCATCGCTACAATATACATACGTGGATGGCAAGATACAGACCAGGGTAACTAACAAAGGGAAGCATGGTTTTATTGTACATGGCTTACGAATCGATGGACAAGCCAACAAAAATGTGTGAACATTGGGGTAATAATAAATGATAAGGCAACTTTGCCGAATGAAAACTGGTTCTAGCAACATTAAGAAGTGACATTTTTAAAAGGACAACTAGTTTGATGGTAAGAGCAATGGAAATGGTGGATTCCTACTGATAACCGTGGAGATTACCTGGTGGAAAACTAGTAATGTGGATCGGACTGGTACACTCACTATACAGTGGTGACTCGGTTTCGTGAGAGGTGACGACAGGATAGACCGGTGAGACCTGGCCTATGGACTGTAGTGTGGCTTCCAAAGCCGAGGAATGTAGGGGTTGGACATGTAATGGAGCATGTCCCATTCCCCCCGTGGACATCGTTGACGGGCCTGGGGTAGCCGAGGGAGTTACACCGGTTGAGATACTCGGAGCGGGATAAAGCCGCCGGTAGTGACACAGCTCTTCCATGCAAGTCTCAAGCTGGGACCGATACATGACTAACTGCTGCTGGAGTAATATGTTGTGGTTTTGTAAATCCATCATGAATTGTGACCGTTTTTCGCGACTACGGCGGGCCGCCACACGATTACGTTCTCGACGACGACTAAGGCGAAAATTACTGAACTTGTCGGTATTACTGTCACTGGGATAGTTCTTGGTTTCGGCGGTTGACGGTTCCAAAGTTTGTGGCTTTTCGATCGATTGCTCGGGTGCCCGATACGAATGATTACTTTCTCCGATGGTTTCGGCATCCGCCGATGTACGGGGGGCCCAACTGTCAGCTATGGCTAGATCCACATTAGTGGCCGAGTAATTTGTCACCGTTCCATCTTCAATAATAGAAACGGTCTCTTCGGGCGAGGGTGGACTCGATAAGTTAGCCAAAGATGATGTGGCTAATTCTGTAGCATGAGCATAATATTCAGTGTTACTAGAATGTAAGTCCCGTGGAGTGTGAGGAGCAGAGTACGAACCCGAACAGTGAAAAGATCCAAACGGTGATGAAGCCTGTGAAGGGTACACAGCGGTCGACAGGTGAAGGGGGAATACCTCGGACATCAGGGCACTGGAGGACAAGGGTTGTAACCTTTTGACACCATTGTTACTCATGCGGCGTTGGAAAAGGGTGGGAACTACAGGCTGCTCAATGGTGCTTACCACGTGGGAAGGAAGTGAAGTCAGCGGAGGGTGTGCAACGTGCATTTCATGGCTATAAGACTTACAACTCGACTCTGGTGGTGAATTCATCGAGTAACCCTTGGTAAGATTATTGGCCAACGAGGAAGTCACCACCCAGGTGGAAACACCCACTGGTGAGTCGAGAGTGCAGGTGGCAAATAATTCCTGGGAAATATTACTCCCCCCGACTTCCTGCTGGGGTTGCATCTTCTGTGAATGTTTAGGAAAAGTGCACACTCTAATGAGAAAAAAAAGTATAAATGACCGGACCAGGAAAAAAGCTGTGCACTTAACGGTTGAAAAACTAGGCAGCATCAGTATGATATGGGTCAGCCAAAGTGCTGAAGATGCACACCTAATGATGAAAATATATATATATATATAATCGATGAATGGTGATGAAAAAACACTATGGAAAATTAAAAAACAAACAATGAGGTGCGTTTTACCCTTTTTTTGCATTCGATTGAATAATTAAATGGTCAGGGCGAAAGGAAAAACGTTCAATGGTGGGAAGAGAGACAAATACAGTGACGAGACTGCATCAAAAAACACTCACACCGGGTGCCACGTTTGCAGCTTACCTTTTCCCTTTAGTTACCAAAAACGACAGCAAGACAAGCCTAAAATGGTAAAGACTATATCTATTTATGGGCAGTATAACGACTTGAAATAGAAGAGGGGGTTAGGGCGGAAAATATAACCTGGTCAGGATGACAACCAAAGAAATTGACCAAGAGTAGCGGAAGTGGCCACCGAGGACAGCGAAGCGAACGGGACAACAGACTCTCCGAACCCAACAGGTGAGGGTAAAGTTGGAAAAGAATAAGTTGGCGTAGTGGCTTGGATAATTGAGTGTGAACCCTTTGGTCTATACGCGTGATTTGGTAATACAGCAGAAAAATTTCACTATCCGTTTAGGATAGGCAACGCTTGATGGCCGTGTAGTATGCGCGGTCGGAGGTTACGCTGTTTACCGTGATCAAAAGTCAACAAGTCCCAGTTATATACCTTTAGAAAAATGATACGTCACTCGTAGTTGGTATTTCTAAATTTATAATAGCCGTACTTTCAATCCATACAAGTGGGTCCGTTGCTCGATCAGACGGGAAGGCAAGAATGAGGCGAACAAATTAATAAACCTGCTTTTGTAAAAGTCACCGCTACACTGACTCTAATCGTTAAGCCAAATAACTTTAAACGACAAAGAAAAAGAAAGAAAAGCAAGGTGAGTGAAAAGGCCAAAGAACAACTCTCCCTATTTATAACGTCAAACGGTTGTGAATGCATTGATTTATATAGGACGTATGCGTATTAAGTGTCGTGTTCGCACCTGCCCATTTTAGGGGGTCAGTTATTTATTTTTTTCATTTATTCGGGTCTACCAGAACAACCGCCTCAGATCCCCGGCCTGTGTCGAAACCACACTATGGCTGCACTGTGCTGTACCAGAGTATCACCTGCCCTCATCCACTCGGTGGTAGAAACACTTGACAATACGCCTCCCTAATTTGGAACACCACGGCACTGGGTCACCACAATATTGTTAGCCGTGTCGCTCATTTTTATAAATCACCACGTCAATGATCCTATCGTTGAGAACGTTAGCTTGGCTTATTCTATGTACTATATAACGCTTAATAACATACCTTGTCGAAAGGATCGGAACGGAGTTGACTTATTCCTTGGCGATCAACCAACGTCCGAATTGGACTTTGTTATCAGTAAAAAACTAGGGCCAAGTTATAGGGTTAATGATGTGATATTCAGCATACATCCGGACATATTTTCAACCTCATACATACATTCATCCGTTAATATCGGTATATACATATACTTATAGGCTTTTCCTTTACAGTAGATTTAGTGCTAGTACCTGAACAAAGGTAGTGTATTATTGAGTTACAGTAATCACTCAGTAGATAGATTTACAGTACGTGAGATATCGAGCAAAAGCAACTATCATCATAGCGTTTTTCTGAGCACCACAGCCATTTGTAAAACGATCCGTTCCCATTATCAGTTCGAATCGACTTAATAGTGGCAATAATAGTACACGTTTCTCCCCTCCCCTTTTGCTGAGTAACCTAAACTACCTGGTTTGCCCAACCACGTAATTTAACCTCCTTCTTTTTTTTATCCTATTGAATCATAACTGGTGTTGACGCCATTACTGTTCAGGTACCTATTGTGAAATACAGCTCTATGACCCTGAATCACCGACTGACTACGTTTATCTACTTCCTATGGCACCCGTTAGGTTATTGCCGACCGGAGTCAGTAGCATTTTTTTTCCAATGATTGGGTGTCGATGTCTATACTTCTGACTTGTGTATATATGTGCTATTCGGTCGGTAAAATGGCCTGACACCACACATAAATGCACACTTTTGTTTTTTTCTTAAAATCAACGACTATATAACAGGTGGGAATTGCACAAAATAGTAATGTGCAGGACTTGGCACAGTGTGAAAAGACGTTAACTAATTCACTTTTGGGCTCGGCTACGGTTCCGTGCTATCTAATTAGCCACGCGGTCCGTTTCTTCAGAGAACGGCAAACGTGAAAGTGGGTTGGAGAAAAGTACCCGCACACTGCTGTCAGCCATACATGCGGGACACAGGACATATTTTCAGCGTTGTACATTCGACCAGTTGCGTTTTTTATCCAACGCAAAGTGTTTGAACGTTACCACATGCTGTATAAAGCAAGTAGCGTCGGGATTGAATTCCTTATTTAACCCGATATTATTCAGGAAAGGCTAGTAGAAAACCGACTGGGAATTGTTTCATATTCAGTATAATGAGATGCATATCCATAGTTCGACTGCGTTCTTGGGACTATCTAGGGGGATATCGTTATCGACAAAACAAAGCACAACAAATACGACACTGGTATGCCGGTGATTTACCGTTTGGAAGCCGACTATGTGGGTTGGAAAAAACAATTAAGGGGAATCAAATACCCACGAATGTTTTTTTTTAAAAAAAAAAAAAACGATGCCACCCAACATCTTCGCCACATACACACTGATAAAATCTATCCATTCGTAACGGTTGTCATTACGTATATGTACCAAATTAGTGCAACTCCACAATACAGGGTATATTAACAACTGCCATTAGCGCATACCATCCAAAAATAACATCCGATGAGGTCGCGAAACGAAGATCTGCTAACCAGCGAGAAACAGGGTTGGGATAGTGGCGCATCAACAGGTGTTGGGTTACACTAGAGATTGACCAAGTGTTATAATTCCCAGTGATCAATGAGTGCTCTTGGCTATGTTTACCAAACAAGTTTTTTATTAATAGTACAAGCTGTACTAGGGCAGCGGTGTGGGAACACACCACTTTCGCAACCAAGAGCTTTAAGCCACGGTGGCGTAATTTATTTTGTTACTTAATTTTGGTCACGGTTGCTGTGGTGATTATCTCTGCTTTCATGGATTTTACTCGTTCCACTGCTAGGCCACCCATTTCTCCCATGCTCATTCTCTCACTTTTAGTGTCCTTTCCAAAATATACCCATGCTTCTGGTAATCTCCAATGTAAGAAAATCTTCCGTGTGATTCTACATCTAAAGAAAATAACCATATACGATGGTCACTTGTTGTTCTGGTGGATCTGTTGCTAAAAATTTTAAAAAGATATTACTCAATTTTACTTAATACTCACCTCTGGTGAAATTTCCGTGAACTTCGAAAAAAAAAGAATCATTCAAAAGTAAAAACTGAATTTGTCACTCCTTCTAAAACCTCACACACCGCAAAAAAAGATGAACAAATACTACCACTGTAATGTATCTAGTCGGTATACAATATCATCAATGGGCATCATGGGCGTGACCAACTCAGGGCTATCAAGCTCTTCTGCCATTTCGTTAGGATTAGCGCCAAGTGACTTGGTCACACATGTTTCCAGATAGTCACCCTCCAGTAAACGCAGCACGTGTTTCCGATCGGTTGTTTGTTGGTACCGCACACGGCAGAGATCCAGCCGAGACCAGTGTTCCGCCGCCGCTCTTTGGTAGATCGGTGGCAAAGCGGTCCAAATTTTGGCCTGGGTACGGGTTTTGAGATTGCTACCCGGGCTGAGTGAATCAACCCCTGGGAAATACTTGTGTAAGCACCGATTTCCCAAGGGTCGACCCAACGCAGGTGCCTTGAACTCGGGAACGGGTGTCCTGTCATACACCAGTGGTGCCACAGCCGAATGCACCATCGGAGTGGGCTGATGAAAAGTATACCCAAGTTTAGCAGCTTGTTGTATTTTGGCCAGCTTGCTCTGGTAATCGGGCAAGCGCTCAGCAACCAAATCACTGGCACGATCAAACACAAATTTCCACGGTTTAACATGCTTGGCATAACCGTCCAAAAGGTGTAAGCGGGTGGCGGCGAGTTTGCGCAGGGTACGCTCCACATGCCAAAGTTCCGGATGGGTGACAAATAGCATAAAGTGAGCATCCATTAAATGGTTGAGGAAGGCCAATAAATCCGACAGAGCCGGGATCCATCCTTTGATCACCGCGTCGTCGCCATACAACGTACCCGTGACGAGTTCCAAAACGCTCCGCGTGTTCCAGTAAGTAGTCAATACATTGGCCAACACTACCACATCCTCAGGGGCCAACAGACGCTTGCAACTGCTATTGTTTCTACCACTCTGGTGAACGGGCACGAAGCTGAGAATTGTGGTAAAATACGTGGACATGTCGGCATCATCCACCAAATAAGCGATAAACCGGGAGAATGTGTCGTCCTGGCTGTTGACAATACGGTGTAACGCGCTATCGACATCATCGGACGTTTCGACCATTTCCGAATTTTCCCGTGTTTGCTGTGTCTCACAGAAACGTTCGGCTTCGTAGTGTAACCGGTGCTGTAGGGCCAGAATGGCGTGTTCTAAAGGAATATCCGGGATGTAAATAAATGCCAGACGGATCAGTCGCCATTCACGACGTTTGAGCAAATAAGGGATCAAACGGTGGTCTAGGAAACCCGAACTAATCGTCTTTTGCATAATCAAATATGCTACCAACAAGCGGGGCCAGAAATCCTTCTGGGTCATTCCCTTATTAGGGTAGTTGATCAAGATTTGAACGGACGGGGTTTCGCCCTCTTCTTGCATGCGCACTCCGTTGGCCTCATAGGTTTCCCAATCTCCCAATCCGGACACAACCGACAAGGGGAGCGGGTTAGCACTCTCTGCTTGCACACATTGCAAAAGCAGTTTGCTATCCTCTGGATGTAACGCATGTCCTAAACAACGACCCCAAACAGCATAGAGTACGCGGGAAGGAAACGTAGGACAGGACGGAATGGAAGCTAATTCCGGAAAGTCCCGCATATAGTTTGAAACGTCCTGCTTGTGGAAAGTACGCATGACCCCGCCTTTGAATGGTTCGCCAAGAAGTTCAGCCAGTTCCTGACGGTGGGCCCACGTCACATCGGAAGCGGCCAAGTGGTATAAAAATTTGGGTTCCTTCTCACGTGGTAAAAATGTTGGTGAGAATGCCCTGGTCGTGGAAGGGTTAAATCCATCTGGGAATCCACCCTGTTGTTCCTTGTCAATCATTTCGAAAAAGTGGGTAGTAAAGCTCGTGACGTCGTTCCCCTCTGCGGGGTTCAGGAGGCCATTGATGAGCTCCCGTTCGTAAGCAAATTGCTTCACCCATTTTTGTTGTATGGTCCGCTGGATACCCGCGATGGACTCGTCACCCGCAGGAATTTCCGTTTGGACATCGCATTCGAACCAAGAGCCGTGATGGGGGGCCTCACTCTCCGCTGCACGCTTGGTAAGCAGTCGGTCCGCGTCGGGGAACCCCACCAGCTGGTTCAGAGGATCAGTATCCAAGGTGTAGCGGGCCACTCGATCACGCAGCCCAATATTCATCATCACGTTAGGAACAGGAGTGTAGAACGAACAAAGTGTCACAGATGTATTCCAAGTGAGTTCGCCGCCCTGCATTCTTTCCGAGGTGGCTTGATTCGATGCAGATAGGGATTTACCCTGTTTCCACTTGGGTTGCTTCTTCTTTTCGAGATAACTGACCGCCAATGCCAATTGCTGGTTAGCCAGTGGTAATATTTGCATCACCGGGGCTTCGTTGATTTTGTGGGTAGTCGAGATATCCGCCGGCGGAGTAATATCCAAGGGGTGTTCATCGTGCAAGGTTCGGTATACGACATCCCACAGAGTCACGGTCAACTGGTGGTTCTTCGCATCGGATCTGTTGCCCCCACGGGAAGCAATTTGATCGAGTTGGGCAGCGGGGGAATGGGGTGCTCCACCTAACATCGCTACGTAACCGTTGCCCACACTGGTCAAATAACGACCCTGATTCCACGATCCTGTACCCACCGCAAAGGGTGAAGTACCCTGCTGGTTAGCAAAGTTTTGGTTAACCCAAGGTCCGAACTGGTTCAGTGCCAAAGGGTCGCCCACCAGCGCCAAAGTGGGAGTAAGGGACGAGTTCAACACTAGTTGGTACGTGTGCCACACGCCTATAGGAGACAGGATGTGTAAATAACCGGTCTCTTCAGTAAAAGTGATATCCAACGGCGATGTCGGGCAATGTGGAGCGTTCACCGGGGATGAGTTCCCGAATAGGGAAACCATAGTACTGCCAATAAATTTCAGCTGCACCGGATCCACCGTTACAGTGTAGAGCGCCAAGGTGGCTTGCCCTGTCTGCACTTGGGTTGGGGACTGCCGCAAGACCATGATCAACGTGGATGCCTGGGTCAATAATTCGGGAGACACGAAATAGGATTCCACGGCGGTGAGATCGAGCACGTGAGTCCAAATTACGTTGGAGACTCCAGCGTCCTGGGCTAGGTCGTCGAATTGATTCGCAACCACGGCGCTGTCAATGGTACCCAAACATTTGTTCAAATCGGCATTATACAGGGACACCTCCCCGTGGCGGAATATCACTGTCACCAAACCCGTGGAGGATATGGTGGTGTCCAGAGAAAACACTGGGGCGTGCAGCACGCGTTCCGTACGATTTTGGGCGGTAGGTGGAACGAACAATGTAGTCAGTGTGGTGTCGTTGGTCTCACCGTCATCCCCACTGTTGGCATTGATCTTAACACGCCAAGTCCAAACTGTACGGTCAGATTCTTCGGGGGAAGTACAAGTGGTTTTGTTAATCACGGCGTACACGATCAAAGTGGGATGAAGGCGGAACATGTGCTGGCAGACATCTTCGGTAAAGTTTTCACTTTTGTAGGGAGTCTCGTCGGTTACCCGGATACACACCAGTGGGGGGGCAGCAAACGTAACGCCTGTGGGAACCACCCATGATAACAAATCTTTAAAGTGAGTGGTCTTGTATAAGTGGAAACCCTGGTTGGGAACTGCCACGAGAAGCAAATCCCCATAGGCGTTTTCAAGCAAATCGGCCACTTTTTTTGTATACCGACGCCAAGCGGCCAGGTCGCCCTGAGGGACCGATTTCTCCGGCGAGGGATTCTCGTGCTGGAGTGAAAACTGGGGTGTGGACAAGGCCAGTGGTAAGGGACTCTGCCAACCCAGACAAGAGGGTATCGCATTCTCGCTACTTCCCCTGGAGGTAGTCGGGTCACACACCAAGGGTACTTTGCTCGATACCCGGGTAAGGGTTACCGGGGATTCGAGTTTGCCGTGGTACGCCATGCTATCGGGGGATTCTGAACAAAGACTCCACGGAAGGAGAATAAATAATAAGAAACTGAAATGCTCGACACACTCAAGTTATTACCAATACGATAGCGTTATCCTTGTACGCTCTTAAAACGGTAAATAGACTAAAAAGAACGACAATCCACACGTCAGACCAGAGGGGTTGATTAGTGAGGAATGAAAAGGTTTTGCTACTGACAAGCTTCGTATTCACACGGACGTTTTGTTCCAGCGATGGTTCGTCCCGTAAAACCAAAGGCAGTCAATGTTGCACTACTGCCGAATGCAAGAAAAGAAAAGGAAAAACGTTCACTTTGTAAAGATATCAAACAACTCGTGTATAAAATTGGTCACTAGTCAACACTTTTTTTTAATATTTCGTATTGCAAAATTTCTTCAGGTATTTTTTTTTTCTTTTCATCAAAAAAAATATATATATATTTTGTCCAACCCGCATCATAATTCACGTGATTTTTGCTGAAATTCAATATGACGGTTGACCTCGAACCTTGGTAGATTTTCCAAGTTAATTCAACCCTGGCTCAGATTTACTTTAATATACTTGCGTAGCTAACCAGTAATTACAAGAATTCATCCTCTGGAGCGGAAAAGTAACCCCACAGTATCCCACTCAAGTCTCACTAGTGAACCTAAATGGATCACTGCCGTGGAGCACCGAGCAGCGTAGGATCTTGGCTGGGGTAATGTGCTTTTTCCTGGCCTACCCCCGGCGGTAGTGGTGCCTGGGTAGGAGTGCCGTGATCAGATTTAGTTGGTGCCAGTTCGGACCGAGGACCTTGTTTACGTGGTTTCCCCCAGGCTACCCGTAAAATAATACCCTTGATGGCAAGCCGGCCAAAGGTTTTCTCGGCGGCCAGTTCCGCCGCGGCTCGACTTAGGAAATTCACAAAGGCACATTTTTTCGCGTGGGAAAGCACTACCGATCGGACTTCCCCGAATTCCGCAAAGGCCTGTTGCACGTCTCCCTGGGAGATGTCCGGTGTGACTCCAGTGATAAAGAGACTGGTCACGGTGAGATCTTCCGGGGGTTGCAACCGGGCTCTCTCGCCGACCTTTTCCATCACACGCTTAGCCAGGGGATCGTTATTTCCATAGTACCGGTCTTTGAAATTAGTTTTAGTCTGTTCCTGTTCTGTCGGTAATTCGTGACGGTACGGACACGCTTCCCCGCGTGTGCATTCACCCTTCACAAAAAACGAACAAATATGGGCCCGATTCCGTTTGTAATAGGGTTCTTTGCGGGCCATACGTCGCAAAGTTTCCTTGGCCGCTGAATCCGCCCCTTCGTACTCCAAATAATGTTGACCATCGGCCAACTGTTTCTCCGCATTTTGAATAAAGTACTCCCGGTTAACGTCGGATTGGGGCATTGCACCGCTAGCCACGTTCAGTATATTATCCCGCACTTGCACCGGTAGACCATACTCCAAATCGAACATGCAAGTCTGACAAATATTTTTCAACTTGGCGCACGTTTGGCAGATTTCCGTCTTCTTGTACCGCATGTTTCTACCGGGACACCAGCGAAATATCGTAAAAGGACGCTCACATATCTTACACTCCCGCCCATGAGTTTGGCGTGTCATGCGCATGTACGGATTTTCCCCCAAACAGGTCTCGCAGAGTATAGGAAATTCGGACTCTTCCCAGCCCTCTTTGCTAAGGTTGCTCGAACTCATGGCCGGATTCGGTTTGAGTACGTTAAGCACAATGTCAAGCACAAGAATTTGGTAGATGAACAGTTAACACGATTCAATTCGACACGAGGTGACGCATTAATAATAAATAATACAATACATACATAAAAAGTATACGCTTTAGCTAATAAAGGAACACCAGTATGCCTTTAAAGGGCCACTCGCCGCGTTATTTACCACCTGTGATTTTATTTTTGGTGTTTCCTGTTGGTTCACTCACTTTCGGGCTACGATCACGTGAGATTGTAGGGAAAATATCACCACACCACAACCATCTGGAGGTCGCCCTCATTGCTTGCAGCACAAGAAATATAGCTCTTGTCTCGGACTTAGCCCATGAATCAAACAGTTAAACGTATCGTTGGCACTGAAAAAGCTGGGTTTATTTAAAAAAAATGAGACCGGTACTTTCACCATTGCACTAGTCCATGGCGGCCCATCCAGTGACCATGCTTTCACAGGCATCAACCCGGATATCTAATCATCCCTGTTACATAGAAAAAAAATACAAAAAATAGGATGTCAGCAATAGTTACTCTCCATACTTTAGCATGCGCACGAAATCGTTGTATTTGAAAAAGTTGTTGGCATCAATCGGGGCATTTTTAAACACTGTGTCCAACTATAGTTCGTGCGTTTACGTATAACACATTCCGTGACCCGGGAACGATGAATGTATAGTCAAGTCGCACCGGTCAAAAACAACACCGATGTTAGCAATGAAAAACATATAATAGAATGAAACTGAATGACCAGATGTATATAGAATCAGGAAGAGATCACCGTTCTTCCCATTCTACTCCTTGCAGCTCACTATCGGCATATTCATATTTCCCCTACTAGTTAACCTACCTCAGCTTCGGTCATTCGGTCCCCTAGGCTCGCCATGGCTTCGCGAAGTTCGTTCGCGTTAATCAGGCCTGATCCATCATCGTCAAAACATTCAAAGGCCATACGGATATCCTGCTCTGGGTCGGTACTACTCAACTTTTCCGCCATCAATGTTAGAAACATGGTAAAGTTGATAGGACCTGCCGCTTCGTTGACCATAGATTCGACGTATTGCTCCGTTGGGGCTTGACCTGGATACTAAAAAAAAGCATGGTGAATTGGTATTAGTAGCCAACTAGCACGGTCATAAAAGAGTTAAATTTGTCGGATTTTCTGCACAATAACTAAACGAAAGTTTCTCTACCCGCCTAGCATCGTCCACCAGGGATACCTTTCCAATAGGGCACCGGAACCCCTCCCTAACCAGGCCAGGATTTAATCATTCTTACAAAGCAACCTGCCATACACAGGCTAGCACACCGGATAATGTCACTGCCGATTTAAGCCAGACCTACCTAATGAGTGTAGCATATCCTTGAGGTCCTCCTTATCCACAAATCCGTCCGCGTCATGGTCGAACATGGAAAACGCTTCTTTGAACTCCGCAATTTGCTTCTGGTCAAAAATGCTAAAGACATTGGAATTCTGCCGAGCGGCACGTTTACGCTTTTGTTTTTGGTAAGCCTGTGCCGGCCAAGAAACGACGATTTATATCGTCCGAGAAACAACGCAAAACAAAGGCAGCGAAATGAAAAAGTTTGGGAGGTGAGGATAACAATACGGATGAGTCAGAAAATATACTAGCCCCGAAAGGCACTCGACATGGTTAGGACATCAAATTGTGTTAGGATATCCACTTACCATTGTTTTCTGGTGGTTATGTTCAACCGCTACTTTGCCAAGGAGAACGAAAAAAAAAATAATAAACTAAACTAAAGCAAATAGAACGTTTAACCGGTGGAATGGCCGTGTTCATATTGTATTTGAAGTGAACAATTGCCCGTGAGCTGACCTTTTTTCCTATATTGGTAAACCCTTCAGGCTAATTGGAGGTCGCTGAAATAATTTGTTGTGGGATTTCATCCAGCAAACGCAACAGTAAACAAACGCTACCAGGTTTACCATAGTCCTGGTACATGGGCACGTGATCTGAAAAGGGCCGCAACCCACAGGTATAACCGAACTAATCTTTCGGAAAGGGGTTCGAAAGCGACTGACCCAATACTTTCCCTTGACAAGTCACCAAACGCATACATATAGGATATTTATTATATTTACTGATGATTTGGGTAAGTACATGGCTAGACCTGTGCACACAACCTTGAAAAGCTGACCCACGTTAGTCAACATGTAATATTAAAATAAAGAGCGGGTACCTCTCACTCTTGGCTCGCCATCTCCAATTACCTCGATAAGGAATATAAGCAGAATCTGGGCAGAGAATACACTGAGGAATAATAAGGATAATAGATAAATAACAAAAAAAATTACAATTGTCGCGGGGTATCATCAAAACAAGAACGCATAATAGCGAAAACATAGATTGGGTCGGTTATCAACACCGTACTGTACAAAGACAGCAATGTACCAAGACAAAAGTGGTAAAAAATAATATAAACTGCAGTGGTAGCGGGGGGGGACGGCATCTCACGGTGATAAAATATGAGTAATGCCTATCGTATAACAAAAAGGGTTGGTAAGTCGTAATGTAGCAAAAAAAAAAGAAACGATAGGAAGCGGTGTGCCAATACGTTAAAATTAGAGGAGATATGCAGAAAGATTAGGCTTGAACACACTCAAACTATGACAGATCTCTATGTAATAAGTGAAATTAAATCCTAGCCGGACGTATAAGATTCGGACAATGTAGTAAAATATATGATATTCCTCGCAAGCACATGAAGAGGACGTGGAGGGAGAATTAAGGACATTGACTCTGGAAATATATCCTACCGTTGGACAGGCCAAAGGGACAGCAAAGACCGTTTCAAATCAGTCCCAGTCCATTTCTTTAATTTGTGGAATTTGGAAGCAGCAGGACTCAGACCCTCGCCGTCACCCAGAGACCTGTGATCCCCCACCGACGATCTAGTCAAGTCAGGGGTAGAAGAGAGACGATGATGATACGACGAATCTGAAATTGCAAGTGACTCCCCTCTTCCCGCCCGGTGCCGATGCAACTGAACCGTCATGAGAGCCAAGGAAGACGTGGGAAAGGGAAGTTCTTCGGTTAGACTAGACGAAGGATGACCCCAGGTGGCATCCGCAGACCGTCGTCCGGGTGGACTCGGCATTCCACCACTGCTATCCCCGGGATGACTACCAGGTGGGATGGGTGACGGAAGTTGGGTTGGCAAAGAGTACATGGCCAGCAAGTCCGCACAGCTGGATGTAGATCTATGCACTACCGGTGGCGGCATTGAAACCCTGGCCTGGTTCGCAAACGTGGGTGACACATCTTCCTCAGGATTGGGAGAAGAGGTTGCGGAAGATTTCGATAGTCCCGCATCCAAAAACTCACAAAGTGTCACCATACCCCGTGGTGATTCAATGGGTGTCCCCCCATAAAGGTTGTCCGCCTTATTAAGCAGAGTACTCAAACTGGCCTGGTGGGACCCTAGCTCGGGAATGGACCAGCGTTTCGTTATGGATTCTTTTAGCAACGGAGGTATTGGTCTTAGCAGCGCGGATGAAATGGAAGGCGTGCTCACCTGCGACACGGCGCTAGAGGCAGGACTAATCCCTTTGGAAGCTTGGCCCATTATTGGCACCGCTGAGGCTACCTCATTGCTCAAACTAGATGGAGAACTAGAAGTAATGGCGAGCCTGGCAGGACGGGGAGGTGGAAGTCGAGGTGGCATAATAACCGGATTGGGCAAGCCCAACGTCTTGGCGGCGAATTCCAATGTAGACCGAACGTTGGCTAGTTCCACCTTGGTCAAATGTCGAATATCGATCATAGACTGAATGTCCGCCACTCCGTGACCAAAAAGGACTGCCAACTGCACGGGGGTATACCCTTCCTTGTTAGTCAAATCCAAACGAGCCCCCTGACTGATAAGCTGCAGGGCGACACTGCGATGACCCCAGCTCATGGCTTCATGCAATGGTGTCCATCCATTCTGACCGCGGTCGTTGGGATCTAAACCTAGCCACAAATACACGAGGCATAGGTCTAACAAACCAGCCCGAGCGGCCAATTGCAAGGGAGTATTCCCGTGAATATCCCTCTGTAGGTGTAGACGAACTCCTTGTTCTAATAATTTCAGGGTCAGCGCCAGGTCTTGTTGCCAAATTAGACAGTAACGGCTTTTCGCAATGATATTCTGGGGGAGTGCCAATAGTAAGGCATGGACATAGTCTAGCTCATTCTTGGGAATAGCTGAACTGCCCGTAGTGGACTGTAGTACCGCCAAATCCAACACTGTCAACTCTAGCGTAAAGGGAGAAGGCGTTAAAACTTGACTATCAGCACCGGTAGAGTGCTCGCTCCGACTAGTATCACCAACCAACGCACCTTGGGGAAATCTTTGGTCAAACGAGGTGTGTCCCACCCCAGCGCTGCTGGAATTACGACCAACCGTGGGTAGCGGGTAAAATAAACGCACTCCACTACCCTGTCCTTTACATTTGTCTACTAACCCTTCAATCTCTGATGAACTGTCCAGGAGGGCTCGACACGCTCCATCTACCACCGTAGTTAACGTCCGTTGAGTCGTGAAATGCTCCATACACACTGTAGCACTGCTACTACTACTGCTCAAACAACTACCATCACTCACTCGGAAAGTTGAATGGTTGCTAGTACCACTACCACACTCCGGATTGGCGTGGAACAGTGAACCAGGAATATCTTCCAAAGTGGCCATCCAGGTATCCGAGGTCACCGGCCCAGCACGGGGGGTGGTCAAGTAAGGGGAATTTTCCGATGATGTAGCCAGAGGTGCCCGAGGAAGAGTGCCCGGTTGACTGGAAAGTGTAGACTGGGAGAGTGCCGATTGAGTAGAAGTCAGCGAGACCACCGATGACAAGCTAGTTGTGGAGCGAGACCGACAGGACAAACTAGGGGAAGCGCAGGGGTCATAAAAGGTAGGTTGGGTGGTGATCGAACGTTGGTCTTCAGCGTTACCGGAAGGGGGATTATCCTGAGATGCAGTTTCGGTAGGCAACACACTCATGGAAGATAATACCGGGCTAGTCGAGTTGGCTAATGCGGACTGTTGACCATTTTGGCCTTGAGTTAACTTGTCCACCGATGAAAACCGGGGAAATCGACACAAGGTCCGTAAATGTGTCAAGGCGATGGTTGCAGATGCATCAGATTGGGCAGCTAGTAATTCCGTCAAGATTATGAGGGTTTGCTCTTCGGGAGGGTACCGTGCGCCGGGTAAAGTTGAGGTCGGAATATCTTGACCCACCTCCAAAAGGGCTAAGTTAGTGAAGGTCAGGGGATGAGGACCGGGTTTCCGATTCAACACCGCCAACATTAATGGGGTAAGTCCCATCCACCGCACGTGTAAGTCGGCTTGGGGAAGCATGACTTGCACCAGGGCCGTCATTTTCAATCCCACCGCCGTCATAAATATAGTTGGGAGCATCGATTGTGATGAGTTGCGGCAACCATCGAACACAGTACTGCCGATGCAATTATCAGAAGGATGGCACGCTTCGGACATTTTGCGGGAACATGAGGAAGAAACTGGCTCATGTATTTTATTATGTATGCCGCCCGACCACGGTTGAACCGCAATGGTAGCGTTGACATTGGTAGGGAACCCACGCTTATAAAGGGCCAGCGCAACAGATTCGAGCCGGTTGGCCATGGCCTTTAAAAATATAAACTTGACTTCGTGGGGAAACTGTTGGGCTACAGTAGAAATATCCCGCAACTCATTCTCGATAATTGTCAAGGCCCGACTGACCGCAAAGTCGTGAATGGCCAAACGAAGGCGGTGAAGAGTCATGAAAGGGGTGGGTTTACCCTTGCTGTGATCCCGACTGTAAGCCGACCGTGCGGATGCAAAAGGAATACGTTTCCGCACAAATCGACGAGGCCAAGGAGTGACCACGGGCATCCCGCTTATGCCCTGGGCGATAGGATGTTTATCGTCCGCAAAGTGTAACTTACTCGCTGCCGATCGCGAACAATAATCTGCACGATTGGAATAACTACGAGGCCGACTCAACGATAAAAACCAGCCTGAAGATTTGGGTGACCTGGGTGAACCAGAATTGGAGTTGTTCCGCTTTAGATCCAAACTCACGTTCTCCGGTAAGGTTGGCAATCCGCCGGGAGATCCCACATGCCAGGTGTGGCGGTTCAAGGTACGTGCGGTACGACGGCCAATGCTGGAGAATGACGATAACGAGCTGCGTCGGTCCGTTGTCGGGGAAACCGGATCCATTAGAGTATCGGAAGGGTTTGAAGCAACCGGTGGGTGTCCCCAGTGCAACTGAGCTAAGAGCGCACGTTGAGCTCTCGACTTACGATTGTACTGGATAAACTCGGAATAAGTAAAGTATTGGTGAGGCGCATAGTCAACGGGAGGAACGGTATCCGGAAATGCTGGCTTATCACGCTGGCTACCAGAAAGACTGCGAGCCAAACGAGAGAGCCGAAGAGAGGAGCGCTGGAATAAAGACTGCCGTAGGGACGAGTCGGCGGACATGGGGGATGGAAATCCCCCAGGGGAGTCTGGGGACGCCGGTGAATTGTACCTACCCAACGTAGAGTTGGACCGGGGTTCAATGGTCAAGGGTGAAATCCCTGCTGCGAGTTTAGCAGCGGCTATCGACGGGGGAAGACCATTTGTGAGGGGCAAATCGGTGGGAGCGGAGGTTACCATGACGGACCGACGTCGAGATAACCGTTTAGTAATAGGTTTAACCGCACTCGCAGGTGTGGAAGGTTTATGGTCACTGGCCGGCAAGGACAGTTCAGTGTAAGAAGTGTCGTTGACAGAATTCACACGGGAACCGTCCACCTCCCCGGGTGAGATTTCGGGCAACCGATTGGGTGTGGAATAGGCGCGCGACCGCCGACCAACTGCACTGGATGTAGGAATCGACGGTACCTCCTGAGGGTCTGGTGAGAGAACCGGCAGTTCGGCGTCGGTGGGCAAACTCGGAAAGGGTACCGTGGTCGGGGAAAGACACCGGTACATTGGGAAAGGTGCAGAAGTACACTGTGGGGCCTGCTGAAGTTGTTCGGTCATCATCCGTAGCGAAGGAGGTGCGGACTCCGCCATAGTAGTCGTAGTGGGGTTCACCTTAGCATGACCCAGGCCTAATCCATGCCGACCGACAGCGTTATTGGGCCGGTTATAACGGTACGAGGGGGGATTCATATGAGTGGGGCCTGCCAGGAAAAAAAATAAAAGAGCAAGTGGAAAAAATAGATAGGGCAGATTCGTGGACAATAGTAGTACAAGTGAGCTGAAGGGAGCCACTACCACTGCCAGCAGAACAATAGAGGTGGATTGGTTTATGGCATAAATGACTGAGGTGAAAAGGTGGGCAAAATAGCGAAGAGGTACACAGGTATAAAGTGAAAGAGAGAACGCAAGTGTTAGCCACCACGCCTATAGCTACTCGCAGTTAGGTATTAATAAAAACACCAACGAAAGAAACAATAACAGAGACTAGCGAACACCAATACGCAAAAAGAAGACGACGAAAGAATCGAGACAAATGCAATACCTTTGATGCAGTATGTACACGCGGTTGGATAAGCCAAAGGAATACGAAACGAAAGAGACAACAGAAGCGGAGTCAAATAGTCAAGTCAGCAAGCGCTGTTTCTACCCAGTAAGAAAAAACAACCACGCCAGCGAGGGAGTGCAAAAAAAGAAAGAACCAACGACAATAGGAATAATAATAACAAAAGGATGAGAAGAAAGAGGCAACACTGAGAAACGCAGGAGCAGCAGGGACCCGTTCGGTTAATAAAGCACAGTAAAGGCGGCGCTGAGTGAGTGACGAAAAAAAACGAAAACAATGGTTAGGGGGGGGGAAGGGTCATTCACATTGTCGTCAAGGCGAAAGACGGTTGCACCATTACACGAAAAATGGCTCGATAACACCCGTTGAAAGGTCCGTCAGACAGACGCGTAAGAGCTAATAGCAACTCATACAAACTCGTCAACGGAAAGACACGAATTTGTGTGGAAATACACCGGAGCAACGTTACACAAGGCACTAGAAAAATTATACCGCAGACTTTATATACATTATTTCTATTGGTGAATTCAAATGATAAAAAAACTTCGAGAACCAGGACACACCTTCTAGCCACAAGTCAATGGAAATAGTCCACGGCTATTGGCGCCTTTCTCACGTTTTATAAATACGGTGTAGTGGTCCGTCCAATGCCGCTGCCAATTAACCCCGGCTATAATAAGCACACCGGAGCAACGCCTTTCACTACACTGTTTGGTGTCTCCTGTCCCGCAAACACTGTACACAGATTCCGTCAGTGTGGCTCATTGCTGGTCAGCCCATTCAGTGGATAGATCGTCACTGGCTCCAACACCACTGCTGCCTGTGTGGGATCGTCCTCCCCTTTGGTTGTCCACACCCCAGCATTCCCTTTCCCATCTTCATTTTTCTGACATACGATACTTGCCTTTGCGACGATTATGACATATTATTATTAAAAAAGGAGTTCCTTGTTGCTGCTTAATTTTTCGGTTTGAAATCCTAAAACTTGGTTATCCGGACCACTTTCACCTAGGATAAATTGGTTCATCTCACCAAAGGCAATTTGAACCTTTGGGTCAATCTCGTGGTACAGGTACTTTTCTACCAGTCCACCTCCGTAAAATCTCGTCACACCATCAGCTCCCCCCACTCTGACCCACACGACAGAGTGAACAATGGTGCCACACAGCGTAAATCAATAGTTGACAACGTTTACCTCTGTGGATGCTGTTGCCACCCGTCCTACATGACAGGCTCTGTACCATATACTAAAATTCCAATGTTACAGACTATAATATCTGCGTATGACCCACTGGTTCCCGTACGAAAGTGTACGACGTTTGTGTTGCCTTTATTTGCTCTTGCTCCGCATTCGCGATCTCAGTGATGGTAACGATGGAGAAAAGGCCTGGCGTGTGTGTGTGTGTATGAGAATATTGGGTGAACTTGTAAGACAAAGGGGTTCAACAAAAAAGAATCCTACGTTCTCTTCCCTCGCCCTGTTGACTCGTCATGGGAAGGTCAATCACAGCTAGGGAGATGGGCCCAATATTTTTCCCAGAAATCCCTGAACTCACACTCTCGATTCAGTCTTCCACCTACCATGTTTGGATAAACGAATTGGAAAATAAATTCCGTCAACGAGGGCCTTCCTGTATCTCATTGCGATTTAACCATCATTCCTGTTCGCTTTCACGTCTATGCTTTCCAAGTAGTATTTCCCACTGGGACCACAACGGAGAGGCATACTAATAAAAGAAAGCAAAAAGAACGGGTATACGGGCTGTCCTTTGGTACCGAGTTGGAATACCACTATTCCACTCATCCTTACAGCCATTACCGGTACTCTCATATGAATTTTTTTTTGGTTAGGCCCCACGCAACTCCGCACCAGACATAGAGAACCAACAACTAAACGGTTCATTTTGCCCCCCCATTGTCAACTTGTTAGAGAAATCTACTATCAGCGTTGGTGCTCGGTTTGTGTTAACCTTTACAGCAAGAGCAAAGTAATAACAACCATGGCCAGGATAGAGTGACGTGGCGTGTTGTTATCGAACTTGCTTGTTTATTAATCCCTAACTAATCGGCCAGTGAGTGATCATCTACACTCTACCATCCACCGCTATTGACCAACCTAACCCCTGAACTCTTTGCCGTAGTGAATGAATGGCATGGTTGCTCCGATCCACTCGATTTCCCAGGGAGTACCGTATGGACTGAATGGTGTTTAATCATAGCCAAAGACACTACATGCAGAGGACCACCAGATACACTGTTTTCTTGGCGAGAAGTGGAGCAAGTTGCGTTGCTAAGTCACATGAAAATAAGGGGGATGTGTGTGTGTGTGTGTGTGTGCACGTGCATGTGAAGATGGAAGGGATGGACGAGTGAGAAATGGTGAAGGGACAATGAGACAGCTCAAAGTTCGGGAATTAGTGTGATTAGTAGGATGTAGTTGGATCAGATAGATTCACAAAAGGTTAAGTAGGTCCACAGCAGATTGTATATAAAAAAAAAATACTACAGCAACTATTTCGCTCTTTGTCCAGAATTATGCCTTGGGTGTTAGTAAATAAGCGAGTGTGATGAAAACGGTACGCCTCATTTCCTTCAATATTCCGACCTCGAAACAACGTTACTTACTTGTCTAGTACAAACTAGGTTCATAATTTTAAACTGGGTGCACTTCACCCAACCTAATAAAGTTCAGCTAACTCTTTGTTAACCTAGTCTTTTCACCAGGTGCACCGCGAACCAATATAAAACGATAAATAAAGACGCAAACAATAGTTACTTCCGCCAAGCGTCGACTTCCCTAAACGGTAAGATGAACCAGTTAGCGCTGGACTTTGGTTCACACGAGTCGTGGTGAACAAGGTATTGTAAACTTTTATTTGCACATGTGAGACAAAGATTGAAACACAGCGGAAATGTAGTGCATAAATATTTCTTACAATACCCATGTATTGTTACGGGTCGCCTTAAGATTGATAGAACATCTGTGCTTGATTAAGGTTATAGATGTAGTGACGGATGTTTGTTTTTGCCAAAAGTATACACACCACCATTCAGCAGCTAAAGTGCGTTCTCACAATGTACAGCTACCTTTCCAAACTCATGAGAGGTATAATCATCGATAAAATAACGCGGTGGAGTGATTGCACTTTTTTTCTCGTTATTCTGCGCATAATCTCTTTTGTAGCCTATTCAAACGGTCCTCCCTTTAGCGGAAAGGTGGGCAGGATGGGTTGTAGTCATTATACAATAGTTTCTCTGGTAGTTATATGTGTATTGGATTATTTACTGAGTCGACGTCTTGAACTACAGTATTAATACTAAGTTACGTATTGATTGTTTTGGTGACAGGAGTAACGGAATATAAATAAATGCAACATGTACATGGCAAAATTCTTGCGAAATTGCCCATGCTGTTCTTCTTCCCCTGCCGATGACGCACAGGTTCACTACGTGCAATAGCGTGAATAACCTCGTATTTACGTGATTGTGTGTCACCCATAAGATCAATGATTGTTTAAAAAGGGCAGCGAATGGGGCCACGCTAGGACGCTAGTCAGATTCTAGCCAATCTTTCTTTATGTTTGATATTATTTAACAGTTAAAATCATACATCGATGTTTCACTTTTCATTATAAATATCTATAAGAGTTACATTTTTGGTTATTAGTGGGGCCGTTTTCTTGGTAACGGTAAAGCTAGGTTTACGGCAAATCCTTAAATACATACTGCTCGCCTTTTTTGGGGTTGGTGTAATTGTGATACTTTCTGGAAGAGTTTTGTTTTTTTTTGGGGGGGGGTGGAAAACAGTTTCAAACTCTAGGATATACCAGCGATAGCCCAACGTACCGGTCTGACAAAACGTTACATTGCGGACCATACGAAGTCACCAACAATAGCGTAGAAAAAAAGCCCATTTTTAACCTTTTACTACCGGTGAATGTTAAAGGACCGTGTCCACTGTAGATAGTTTGTACCTTGTCTCAGAGTGATCAGAGCCAATGATTCGTAAAAGGTTCTTTCATCGGGCTGCCACAAATATTGGTTTTCCGATCACGAAAGCTTATCGATTGGAGGAGAGAAGTGTTTTTTTTTTAACCTTTTGTCGGAGGGTTAATACCAACCAAAACCTTTACCACAAATGAAATGGAAACAGTTTTGTGAAGGGATTTAGCACACGATAACAAATATGTTAGCTATTTCTCATTATTCAGTCCCGGATTTCTTTCCAAAATAAACATGTTATTGTCATACACAAAGAGCCATGACGTTATGGTCGAAGGGGGAGGGGAACTATGTGTAGGTACTGCTTTAACCGATTTCTTCGGTTGTGCCTCGTCCAGGTGGGTATGGAAGTGGCCCAGTCGATGGGTTTGACCGTTTTACCAACAAGATTGACAGAAGGACATGTAATGTAGGGTACACGGCAGGTGCACTATCCTTGGAACGCAGCAGTTTCCTAATCGGCTTAGGCAGGTGTGATGGCATGAGTATTTCTTATTCACACAAGACCCCATTTTTCTCTCTTTTTTTTTTTTTTTGAAATCACGCCTTTTTCCCATTTCCGTTGTTCATACTGTGGTGGTCATTTTAAAACCCATACGGGCACATACTTTCTGGTTTTTCGCTACGACGTATTTATAGTTTCTCAAGCGTCACATCTCAACTATTGTAACTTTGTATGAACTAAAGGGTTTTTGACCTGCCTTTGACGCGAGTAGCAAGTTCCACGCTTATTGTCCTTGATTTCATTACTACCAGTATACCACAGTGTACCTTGTGAGTATAACCTTGGCTACTTTTTTTTATCATCATCCCCTGATACAAAGTGACTTTTTAAGCTATTCGTCTGCGAGGATTAGGGCTAACTCGGTTGACTTCTTACAACATATTGAGTGAACGCGGCGGAAAACTTCTTGTTCATTTGTATGTGCTGTATGCAAACGCACAGTGTGTCCACATAGAAAAAGTCCAATCACATCTACTCCTGTGCTCTCACTACTTATTTTTTTCAGCTTGACCAATCATATCAACGATTGGGTTGCTCCGAGCGTCCACCGTCCTATTTTTGTTTGGAAATATCATGGCACAGACCTTGCCAGTTCCGTTGATGACCGAACAGCCAGAGAAATGTCCCAAGCCTGGGTCTTCTTCACAGTACCCCGACAATGATTATTTACCCAAGTTTGTGGGTAAAGATCGCATACTACCACCCTTGTTGCCACTGCAGGAGACGTCATCGCGCGCCTTAGGCGTCCATATTAGTCCGGACATTTTTTATCCGCCCTCTCCCTGCGGCATTTACTATCTCACAAGGGTATGTGCATCTGGTAAAAAAAATTAATGTGACCTGATCCTTTTGATAGCTTAGCTCTGAATATTTAGTTAAAAGTGGAAATGGTGACTGGTCTAAAATTTACCGTATCCCACCGTGTGGTTTTCAGGCTAGCCTTAAACCACCACTATCCGCTATGATCATTTACTAATACACTGTTTACGTAGAACTGGTAAGATTTGCATTGGATTTGGCGTACTAGTATCACCAGCGGTATATTTACACAGTCGAGCGTATCCATCCTATTTTGGAGGAAAAGCACGAACCACTGACATCGCCTTCCGCCGTCCAAAGTAGGCCAGACAACGATCACAAATTGGTAGAAAACACGTTACCAAGTCTGCAGGATGAGGAAAGGATCAGGGCTAAGGTGCTCTTGGCTGACCTCCAGGAGTGCATTGACGCAAAGGTGATCACTTCCATGAGATTTGAACAGTCCCGTCAACAGGTTATCTGCAGTTCGAATCAGTTGCGTTCACCCCCGCTCTCCTTACCTACCCCGCCTGTTCCACCGGTTGATATCGAGTCGCCCATCCCAACTGTCGAACCCAAGAAAACTCGACCCAACCAGCCCCCACCAGCTGCTCGCACCCAGCTAATGACTAGACCGGTCTCCCACGGCACATTTCGCTATTATAACCCCATTGGCCATATAATTAACGACGCTGAAGAACGACGTCGCAGAGTCGAACGCCGTCGGGGACAAAATAGACATGCCTCACGACAGTTTCGTGAACGGAAACGCTTAGCGAATCAACGCAAAGACGAACGATTGGCATACTTGGAGAGCATCTGTGCACAACTTACCAATCAATTGGAAATGGTTCTCTCGCAAGATTTTCCTAGGCCCAAAATGGTGGATCTCTGCCTACCTGAGAGTCAACTCGCACCACTGATGTCACCTCCTTCCACAAGTCACCAGGATTCGTCACCTACTGAACGTGGATGTTTGGGATATTCCCCCTACAACCTCAGCGGACATGGCTATTCCTGCAGGCTCCCTCAATAGCCCCTTGGTAAGTCTTTTGATATATCATTTTTTTCGCTTTTTTTCTTCTTATTTATTTTAACCGTTGTGTTTACGTGGACGGTCAACAGTAGCCGAAATCAGTATATTCATCAGAGATATTAATTGGCCATTTTCGTAAATTTGTTGACATGCTGCGTTTCAATGAATTTCCCTTCCACCAGGAAAATCGGTGGCACATAAGGCCTCTAGAACTTGAAGAACAACCTCATAACAACCAAAAGGACCTTGTCCACTCGTTCCCGTCAACTTCTTCCTTGTGTAACCCCCTACTGATAATGACCAATACCACCAAAGCCGAACCAGCTCTACGTTGAATTCATTGTGGGGTTGACTATATGTATGTGTTAATATTTCACTGTTCACTCTGGTTAATTTATATTTCACGTGGCTTACCCTCTCGTATCTATATGTCACTCACTGAGCTATCGCTGACGGTACTCTCCTCTTTTGGAGGTGCTGCTTACATTATTGTTTTTCCAAACCTTAACACCAATGATTTAACCCAGGGCCCACCTTATTATTATGATATTTATCTCTCCCTGCTGAATTTTCATCACTTGGGGCTGGATATTTGATATCCTGATCTATATGTTCTTAAATACCTGATTGGATGCCTGTTTTGTCATACATAGCTACTTTTATAAATACGAATAGATAACTTGAGAGTTGAATTCCGTATGTTTGATATTTGTGAGCCAGTCAGTGTAGGTAAATTGTTGGCTATTTGGCTGTTTTCGTGTCTACACAAGTTTGATACAGTGAAGTGCTCATAAAAATTTTTTTTGCTCCAATATTCGATTTCGTTAGAGAAAGTTGATAAGTATAGAGTGTCGAGGAATCATGGTTCCGTTTGTTGTTTTTAAGGACTTTTCACAACAAATGCCATATACAAGAAAAGTTGGTAAGGTTAATTGGGGTAGATCAGCAAACCCTCATTTGGGGGCTGTGGCCTAACCCAAAATAAGGTCTAAAAGTATAGGAAGCACCCAAAGGATTCAAAGATAAAGAACCGGTGCAATAAGATATGTGTAAGTTTAGAATCGTAGCACTCTGATACTATAGTAAACTGACCCCAATTGGCAGGGAATTTCACACCAACACATTCATATTGCCAAGTATACAATGTGAACTCGTTGATTGTTGATGAATTCAGCCTAGAAAAGGGAACCGTATTTTCGGGTGATGAATTTTTTTTGGTTATCGATTATCAGGAGTAAACACTGTGGGTTAGCAATAGTATTATCACACCATCAGCTGTCCTACTATTTTTTCGACTGGCGAGTTCGTTTTGGCTTAATTCCCTCTACATGTCCACATTTGCGTTGTTAATGGCGAAATATCAACCTCAGAGGTGTACACAGACTCGTTCCGGTGTGGTCCTCATTTTTCGGCACATTTCGACTTAGTTATAAACCCAATGGCCTGGTCACCTTCCGGAACGTGAACAGCAAAAAACCTCGGTTTTATAGAATGCACTGCTTTTCCCAAGACCTTATTCCTTCTGCGGATGATAAATGCATGGTTTTCATATTTAGTGGGTTCTTATTGTATTGGTTAATTTACGGAAATCCACAGCTTTTCACAACAAAGGCACTGATTTTTCTCCGCTGACATTCCACTAGTTTATTTCCAAGCCCCTTATCGGTGTGTTACAATGCAAACCGGAGTTTCGCGTATTACCAGTAGGTTGAGCTTCGACTGCCAGGTCGGAGCCAAGGTTAGCATAGTCTAAGTCTTCGTCACCAGGGTCAATGACACTAGTTCCAGGCACTTAATGTTCTTGCATCTTTATTATCGTGAGAGTAACACAATCGTAAGAATAAATACATATGAAATAATATAACACGTGACCAAGAATAGAGAAATTCGATAAGAGAACTGATGGCATGAAGGAACTTCGTAAAGGGGGATGGATAGTACTGTTATCGTCTAGCGCAGTAACTAACCGGGGGGGGAGTAGATGGATACTGTTGATCACAGAGCGTAGTATCTTCTCTAGAGAGTAATGGCCGGCTACACAAGTAGGGACCAATACAATAACCAATGCAGACTAAGTCTTGCACACCGAGGAAAGCAGAATACTTAACTAAGTACGGAATACTAAGATATGGGTGGGGGATAGGGGTATAAGTGAGTGCGAGAAGCCACATTTCCCAAGTGAAACTGGCTTATGTACTACGGCTGGGTGAATCAGTTAGTCTGCTCAAGAGGGGAACAATGGCGAATCTACACATTGATCCTCAATCTCAGTGTAAACTTAGTTTGGGGACTAACGATGAAGTAATGAATCGATCTAGCAGACATCTCAGGTAGAAGAGCTGACTCCTGCTCTTTATTGTTCAGCAGTCTCTGTTTTCGTTTACATGATATTGGTCTGTGCTCCTTACTAGAGTGGAAATTGGAGAGTAAATCAAGGATAAAGTTGATAAAAAAAACCCACCTCATCAGGATAATCCGGCTTTAACTGTACTAAGACTTTAAAATTGATACGGTGGAAACGTCATCAATTATTTCTCAGCCCCCCTCCCCTCTACCTACTGTACCGTGCAGAAAGACTTTGCACACAGCGAAAGAGAAGTTTGTGATGCGGTGCAATGGTGGCTGGTGTCGGTGAGCGGAGAGCATGTACAGCAAGGAAGAATGCAACAGAAATACAGAATGATGCACATTAGTAGTTTGCAATAGAACATCCAGACAATAATCAATACATGTCATACATGATGTACCAGACAACAGCAGCACGTCTTTGCTGGTGGTACACAGCGAGATACTCACCTTGCAGAACCACCTGAAGAGCAGCGACCCTGCCCTCATAATTGAAGTATCTTGATGCCCTCACTACACCCTCCTCGGAATTATCTAGGTGAGTCTCTAGATGAGTGCCACCAGAGGTAACAGAGGGGCTAACTGCTATGGTATGTGTAATATCCTCGTACAAACAACTACTAATCTCTATTGTGTGCCCACCAACACAGACTGAGTTCTCACTGCAACGCAAACGTGCTGGCTACCCGCTGCAAACCTAATATCCTTAATTGTGCAAAAAAATTATATATTTCATTGCTACAACGCTGGCGCACAACGTAACATTTATATGGATACTGTCGAAGAAAATTATACGTTGGATGTATTTTTTTTTTAATTCACATGGGTCACTACTTTTTTTTTTCTTGTCTTACATTGTTTTGCCTTTGGGTTACCTGTTTATTTATTTATTTCGAATCTCTTTACGTCTACTACCCTTTTTTCCACAACCTTTCGCAACTACCCTTTATATAACTTATCTCAATCACCATGTCAGATTCTAACGACGCTTCCAACCCTCTGGGCCTACCTCGAGTCGGGATTCTGGGCGGTGGTCAACTGGGTCGTATGCTGGTGGAGGCGGCCAACCGGCTTAATCTTCAAGTGAGTATTTTAGACCAGGCACATGCTCCTGCTACCCAACTGGCCAATCACGAAAAACATGTAGTGGGTAATTTTCAAGACGCCGACAAAGTTCGTCAATTGGCGGAAAAAGTGGACGTGCTCACGGTGGAAATTGAACACGTCAACGTAAGCGAGTTGATTCGCCTACGACAGGAAGCATCCAACGTCAAAATCCAACCGTCGCCACGGACCATCAAAATTATTCAGGACAAGTTTGAGCAAAAGCGTCATCTCAACGCCAACGGGGTACCTTTACCGGCCTTCCAGGAAGTCACCACGATGAGTGCTTTGAAGGAAGCCGCGAAGCAGTTTGGATACCCTTTGATGCTCAAGGCTAAAAAGTTGGCGTACGACGGGCGTGGTAATGCAGTGATAAAAACCGAGGCTGATATCCCCAAGGCCTGGCAGGCCCTGACGGGAACGGATCCCAATGAAATTACCGAAGGTGGGACTACTTCTACCACCACCAATCAACTCTACGTGGAACAGTGGGTGCCCTTTGCCAAGGAAATCGCGGTGATGGTGGTTCGTGGGCGGGATGGCAGTGTACGGTCCTACCCGGTGGTTGAAACCGTTCAGCGTGATAACATTTGTCACTTGGTATTGGCCCCAGCGCAGATCGACGGTATTGTAGCCTCCCGGGCGAAAAAGATTGCTGAGAGTGCCATTATTTCGTTAGAAGGCGCCGGTGTATTTGGGGTAGAAATGTTTGTTTTGCCTGATGACGGGATTCTTCTCAACGAAATTGCCCCACGTCCCCACAACTCGGGCCATTATACCATCGAGGCGTGCGAAACTTCCCAGTTTGAAAACCACCTGCGGGCTATCCTGGGTTTGCCATTGGGATCCACCGCTCTCAAGGTGGGTGCGGCTGCCATGGTCAACGTGCTGGGTACGGACCACGCCGTGGATGTCACCAAAGTGTACCAAACCGCCATATCCGTTGACGGGGCCACCATCCACGCCTACGGGAAAGGTGCCAATCGCAAGGGCCGCAAGATGGGTCACATCACGATCGTAGGGCAGAGTATGTTACAGGTACACCACCGGCTACAGCCCATACTCAAGGCTACCGAGTCCCCCAACACTGCCAGTATCTCTACTCCTTATTCGGTCAATGTTACCGGGGTGGCGGTCTCGCCAGTTGACACCAAGCGTGTCCAAGAGGCGATGCAGAGTGTTATTCCACTGGTGGGCATTATTATGGGTTCCGACTCGGATTTGCCCACCATGAAAGCCGCTGCCCAAATCCTAGAGGATTTTAAAGTACCGTTTGAAATCACCGTGGTGAGTGCCCATCGCACCGCAGATCGCTTATACCAGTACGCCCGCTCCGCTCACAAACGTGGGGTCAAGATTATCATCGCCGGAGCGGGTGGTGCTGCCCATTTGCCAGGTATGGTGGCCAGTATGACCCCGCTGCCGGTGATCGGCGTCCCAGTTAAAGGATCTTCACTGGACGGTGTGGATTCCCTCTATTCGATCGTACAGATGCCCCGTGGTGTACCGGTGGCTACCGTGGCCATTAACAATTCTACTAATGCTGCGTTACTGGCGGTACGTATGTTAGCACCCTTTATTCAGGACTACCTCCAGAAGATGGTTAAATATCAGCATCATATGGAAAAGGAAGTACAGCGCAAGGCAGAAGTGCTGGAGTCGACCCACTGGTCTCAGTACACTGCTCCGGCCGAAAAGAAGGTTAACCTATCTTATTCCACTAGCGCCAAGTAATACTTCTCCCACTATTACGTTTTTTTCTTTCTTTCCTTCTTTGGTTATAAATCAACCTACAAGGCAAACTGAGTAGGTTAGCTGTAATAAAGTGTACATGGCAGGGATATCCACCATTTATTATTTGTGGAGTGAACATTGATACTAACCACAGGATAGGTCTAAAGAAGCACGCCTTTTACAGTTTAGTAAATAACTCTTATCTAAATGGGTGATTTTTTTTCGACTCTATAGCGTTTTGGAAGAAAGAAAATTCCAGGAAAAATCACGTGATTTTGACGGAAGTAAAAACGCTGCCCACACCTTTTTTCCATTTTTTTTAACAAGAAAAAGGGATGGTATATGCTACCATCGTTATATGCGTAGTTTTATTTTTGACTATATAGGGATA
>JAOPJG010000233.1:0-33483 GCA_027478255.1 Dispira simplex | reverse complement strand
TGATAAAGACTTTGTGATACCAATTTTTGTCTACTGAAACCGGGCTAAAACTTTTGGGAAATTTACTTCACCCCATTTGCCCCGTTTTTTTTTCCAATGGGCTGTCAAACCTTTGCTCCACAATCTGAGAGGCTCCGCACGCTATTCTCTCACGCCTTGTACGTTCTGCCCGACTTATTTCTTTGTACTTTTTTAGGTTGATAGAATTTCCGTTAGGGTATTAGCAGCTGATATTATTTCGTTCAATTTTTGACTGCCGCCTGCCTTGTAACTTTTTTTTTTGACTTGTCGACGCTAGTGTTTGTTTTTTGAATCCTCATGGTGGCCATTGCCCTCGTTCGACCGGTTAGCCTTTTGTCCTCGGTGAGGCAAAAGTTCAGAACCCCGACCACTCTACCAAGCCCTGTCGTCACACGCCTCTACAGTATCCACCCCGGTGAGCCCCCCGGGTCCACGAACCCTTCGACGTCCCAACGTAAGTTTTAAACCCTACGGCTCAGTGCTTTGCATATACATGCCAAACACTTTACCAAGTGAAATGAGCCGAGTCCTTTCTGGGCTATGTTTTCCTCATGGGATACACTTACCATGGCGTAACATACTACTCCTCATGATAACAGGATAATTAACACGCCATTTGGCTAATGTGAAATCGATTGGGATTTTGGGCCCTGATATCCCGTAAAAAATGAAAAAAAAAATAATCATGCCATCCACCCTAGACTCTGAGCGGAAGAAAGTGACCGTCCAGACTATCCACAGTCGGTACCGCAAGAAGATTCCCATCACGATGCTCACTGCCTACGATTATCCCACCGCCCTGACCGCCGATCGGGCTGAAACGGACGTGCTTCTGGTGGGAGACTCCCTCGCCATGGTGGCCCTCGGTTACGACAATACCTCCAAATTGACCGTTGATGTAAGTAAAACGCGTGGAGTCTTTCCCCTCCTTACAATAGGAGTTACCATTTATTCCTTGATATATTGGAGAAATTTTTGTAACCAGATTCGGTGCACCTCGTTGAAATGACAGTACCATCTAAACAAACCGTGCTACCTTACTAACTTCACTGCACCTATCTAACTGACTTGTGGTAAATATCCAGGAAATGATCCATCATTGCAAGGCCGTTGCGCGAGGATGTGACAAAGCCTTCAAAGTAGCCGATATGACCACCGGCTCATACCAAATTTCTCCCGAACAGGCCCTTACCAACGGTTTCCGTATTATCACGGAAGGTAGTATGGAGGTAAGATTTTAATTTGATCTCTATAAAGTCACCCGTAGATGGCTATGAGTATACATGGACTAAGGGTGGGGGGGGGGCTGATCTCCTGACACTTTAACACTTTGGTACTGACCCCTATTTTTATATTGATTATGTCTCACTTATGTTTTTCGATGTCTGATGTGCTGATATTCAAATGGGTAATGTCTGCCCTGCCGATAATCTTTATTTGTATATGTCTATTTTCGAATAATTTAACGTATAGGCCCTCAAACTAGAAGGTGGTGTAGAGATTGCCGAAACCATCCACCGCATGACCCAGGCCGGTATTCCCATAATGGGACATATCGGACTGACCCCGCAACACGAGAATGCCCTGGGTGGGTTTAGGGTGCAAGGTAAATCCGCTAAGAAGGTAAATGGATATATCTAACTCACAGAGGGCTGTAACAAGGTACCACTAACGAGAATCAACTTTCGTGACTTCTTTGATTAGACCATTTTTCAATCATGAAACAATATGTGCTAATAATTTTCATCCACATTTTATCTTATGGAGGGGGTTGGTGTACGGAACGAACGCTATTCTTAAACCAGGCTGAAAAAATCTTGAAAGACGCCTTAGCGCTACAACAAGCTGGCTGCTTTTCCATTGTCATTGAATGCGTCCCAAGTCCAGTAGCAGAAACTATTACGTCCCTATTACGTATTCCCACCATTGGTATCGGCGCCGGTCCTCACACTTCTGGGCAGGTATTGGTGAGTCAGGACATGTTGGGCATTTTCGACCGTTTTGTTCCCAAGTAAGTACCGCTTTTCAGGATTTAGTTTATGGTTTTCGGAAGAGTGAGAGAATCTCACATAAGTGTAAATTGCGCGTGACTGTTGTCTAGTGATCCACGCAGACACCTCCTGGTTGCATATAACCTGTAGCTTCTAACTCACCATTGGTTCTCGGTATGTGTTTTGGGTATGTGGACGCACTTCCGGGAACTCGTTAATCTACAAACATACCGTCGGATTGTTTACTTTATTGTACAAACACTCGTGTGTTAGATTCTGTAAGCAATACGGCCAGTTGGGTAATGATATCATCAGTGCATACCGTGAGTATAACCGTGAGGTTCGTGAAGGTATCTTTCCCGACGCAAACCAGCACACTTATCCCATGTCATCGGAAAAGGAGCTCGACGAGTGGCTTAGTATTACGGCCAAGTACCAAAAGTAATCCACCCAAAAAAAAAATTAACCAGGGCCATTAAATTTCAAGGAAGAGATAGCATGAGTTCATTTTGCATTTCTTCCCTCGCTTGGGTCCGGTATTTATTGTTTTATAAGCTCATATTTTGCGACTAAATAGTATATTGGACGAGGCAAGTGTACCTCGCCGTTTACATGACGATAAGTTATAAGGTGTCAGACTTATATTATGTCTCAGTGTAGAGAAATAAATAACGATGAGTTTATGGTCGGAGAAGATAAAATTTGCAACATGTTCACATGTCAACAACGGAGCGAGTTAGGGAGTACTGAGCCACTCTAGCAGTGAAGGGTTAATTTCGGGGCTAATTGGTTGCTTGGACTGCAAGGAAAGAACGGCAGCGCGTTGGCCACTGTTAATGATACGCAGCAATGTAAAAAAATTCATTGACTCTGTTTTGGTTAGGAATCGAGAATAATACTTGACCAAACCAGCTATCACTGTACCCACCATGCTGTCGCCCGCTCCGGCTACGCTAACGACACGGGGACAGGTGTGGCCGGCCAAGTACGCAACATTGAGCAGCAACGTACGGTTTGAACCGGATCCAGCGGTGGTTCGGAAGGTTTGCACCTGGGAACCCAGAGGAAATTCACCGTTCAAACTGTGAGAAGAACTGGTTGCGACTTGCCAATGGGTTGACAATTTAATGGTCGCCGGTACACAGACAGGATCACGTTGTACCACCACAACTCCTTTAGCTCCCAACTTCAACACTATTGTAGGTACCAACGTCCAGACTCGAGCAAGATCCAGTACGAGGGACTGTTCCAACAGCACTCCTTGATGAAGAACAGACGTTGTAAGTACCCTTGTTAGTGCCTTGACCAACAAAGTCCACTCACTCTGGTCTTGGTAAAGCGCACATAATTCTTCGCTTACAGAGGCAAGTTCGTGCCCGTCAGGCGTGATCATCCGGACGGCACACCTAGACCAATTTACTATGCACTTGGTAGATCCCGTGGGTGGCGTAGGGAGCAGTGTGCTCACTTTTTTCCAAGCTTGGACGAGTCTACGTGCTTTCGAACGGGACGTTGGCTCAAAGATGGTATACAATGTCGGATTTCTCAAACCGTGCATCAAACTGTTTTCGAGGGTCACTAGTGAAAGATTACCATCCATACACACAACCGTGGGTGTGAGCGTAGTGTTTTCTATCGACTCAATAACATCCGACGACGACAATGATTTATTTCGGTCACCCGCGGAGAATAAGTTAGGATCTAGTGCATACCGGGTGTCCATCCCAGCCAATACATCCATATCCGCCACTGCCACGACCAACCCACCGTCTGCGTCGTGGATGGCATTGTAGACCGCCGTACGTTTTTCCGGTATGGTTCGCAGGAAACTGGTGTCCATTCCCCTCTGCTTCAAGTCATTTCGGACAGACTTGGCGTGAGTATCAGCTCCCAACCACGAAATAAATCGAGGGCTGTATCCTAGCTGTTGGCACACTCGAGCAATGTTGTAACCCACACCACCCACTGAGTAATGGATAGTTCCTGGATTAGAGGTTCCCAAAATTTTACCACGTCCCTGTGTATCTGTTACTGCTTGATTCTTCGCACAGGTGCTCACGATATCAACGGCACACCCGCCGATAATAATCTTTGGTATATGTGCACAAAAACAAGTGGAACAACCCAGTAGTCGTTAATGATATTTCATTTCCAACAAACTAGTCGGCATTAGGTACACTTTACGCATACATTATCGTAACAAGTTACGAATGTTTGTCCTTCATTGTTGAAAAAGGTACGATTACATTTATCTGACTTACTGGCTGGGAAGATTGGTCAGTAGTGCCTGTCACTTGTCGGAAAGGAATCGCGGAATAGCCAGCCTACAAAGTACAATGGGTTTGTTGAAGGAAAAACCATGTCGACCAAAAAAAAAAGAAATTATCAGTACAATGTGTACGGTGACTTTAATCATCTTGAGTATCATTAAAGAGCTGATAAAAATATGTTACTCTTACTACAGGGGCATTCTATGTGTTGACCTGACATTTTTGACAAGCATTGGACAGTAATAAACAAATACCCACCTGGGGCTACCCTACATTATTCCCAGGTGCCTGGCTGAGCTCCGCCAATTGACGAGCCACGGTACTGCCTACCGCGGCGTTATTCTTGATGAGCGCAATGTCTACGGAGTGGCATATTGTGCGATTTTGAAGCCCGACAGTTTCAATCACTCAGTGTATCATAATCACCATATTAGTGGAACAATGACTAAGTAAGAGTTACCTTGTGTATGCGAGTAGGCACCACTGCATCCCACTTCCCTTGAACAGTATCATTAAGACGATATATTGTGTCACTTACTAGCCTGTAACGACTTTCCCTGGGTGAGTTCGTTGACCTTTTGTAATAAAAAGGGTGTCACATCTTTGCCAGTAATTCCCAGTTCGCTATATCGAGGTTTCGGTGAAAACAGCACATGGTGAAATGTATACCAGAAGTGGTCAGTAGATTAAAAAAAAAGTTTGAGCCGATTTCGATTATCTCACGTAGAAAGCACTCCTCCCTCCTCATAAATGGTATAAACCATATGCCTTTTAAACGGCTACATCGATAGTGATATGCAATATCGCCGGTCTTATCTTGAAGGAGTAACTCATATACCAATACAATGTATAAGACAGGAAATAAATCTTACCTCGCCTCGTGAATCGCTTGATCAATAGCCTTTTGGATTAATCGTCCGTTCGCCGCTTCGCTATCTGGCACAGGTACTGCCACGACCATACCCGTAGATAAATTCAATTGTTTCTGGGTGTAAATAAAAGATGCACATTCCGCAGGATCACTAGTCCACCACGGACTATTATAACCACTATCTGCCGTAAAAAAAGCCGGAAACCTTGCGCTAGATCCCAACGTCACCACCGGAACCCCCTGGGTTTCCAAATATTCCAAGGTTTTGGAAATGTCCAATATAGATTTAGTTCCAGAGCACACCACGGTTACGGGCGTCCGACCCAATTCGGTAAGGTCGGCACTAATATCCAAAGTGGTGGCGGCCCCACGATGTACTCCGCCAATACCGCCGGTTATAAATACGGGGATACCCACCCGGTGGGCCACAAGCATAGTGGCCGAGACGGTAGTGGCCCCCGGTAAACCCCGCATAAGCACCGTAGCTAAATCACGACGGGAAGTCTTGGTGGCCTGGGGACCGATTTCGGCCAATTGGGCCAGTCGCTCTGGGGAGAGTCCTACCCGAATACAACCGTCTAAGAGGGCAATGGTGGCCGGAATACTCCCTTGGTCTCGAACAATACGTTCAACGGTTTGGGCCGTACGGAGGTTTTCGGGAAAGGGCATGCCGTGGGTAATAATGGTGGACTCGAGTGCTACCACGGGTTGGCCTTGCTCTAGTGCCTGTTGCACTTCGGGTTCAATGTGGACAAAGGGTGCATTCCACCACGAATTTGGACGACCTTGGAGGCGTCGAGTACTGGTGCGATAATCACAGAGTTGGGTGAGGAGTGGACTAGCAATGGACCATTTATGTCTGGTCTGGACACACCGTTGACGTAGGGTCAGCATGGTGGAAAAAAAAACAAGCACATTAACGGGATGGAGTACAGAAACAAAGACCAATACTAACCCAAGGTTTGGTGGTAAAAATTACGCCTGTACCGCTTTAACTGACCATACCAGGTATAACTGACAAATAATAAAACTACTACAACGTGACTGTGTGTAAAATATGTAAACAGATACCGTTGGGCTTTGGCCATACAAAAGGTGTTACGTGTGGTATGTAATCACTACCCCTCTCTACTTTTCCCTTTGTGTGAACGTCAGTGAGGGGAAAGAGCAGTCCACCCGGGGGTTTCACCCTTTTCCCGCCCATACGATGAAGTATGGTACCACCAATCACCCCGCCTTATCCCCAGTTCCTACGCTTTGGTACTTGCTATTTTTTCCTGTGTGTAACAACTTTAACGTATTCAACTTCCACCCCTTTATGTACCTTTTACTTTTCTATACGCTCTATGATATCCCTTATCTGGTGTAGTTTTATAGAAGAAGAGCCCGACGCCTAGAAACAGCACAATTTCCATAACGGATAAACCATTCGTTTGACAACGCATTTGCTCAAGACGACCCTCATTGCCCAGACTTGTCGAGTATTTCACCCCCTTTTTTTTCATTCCCAAGTTGTTCAATTCAAACCATTCCTCTTCCCTTTTGAAATCCTTCACCATGGGTGCCCAAATTCGTATACCCATTCCCTACGACGACTCTGCGGGCGATACCACTCACCGTCTCTTTCCTACCGATTTGCCCTACATCGCCCGCCGGCGACGTTGGTCCAGACTTTTAAGCCGACTTTGGACTCTAGTAGCGGACAGGCGTGGTGGACTGCTTATACTACTGTTAGTATCCATTGTGTTGAACACACTATTATTAATACGTTCGGTTAGCCAAAACGGGAATAGTTCTACCGCGTACGCCGTCCCAAAGGATATCGCTTACCCAGGTTTAGCCACCGGGGCCGAGGACAGTCGGTACCAAATGCTAACCGAATTGATCGTTGTACCCGGCCATGCGGTGTATCTGGGCAACCCTTACGATAAGGTACAGATAAAACAAACCGAAGCGTGGTCCCTCGAATCGTTTCAATCATCCCACGATATTCACGGGTTCCTCGAGCATATTCACACCGGCATTGTAGAACTTGACCGACAACCCCGGGCCTTGCTCATGTTCAGCGGTGGACAAACCAAAATTCACGCGGGATTACGCAGTGAAGCCCAGAGTTACTGGGAAATCGCCCAGGGTCAAAAATGGCTCAGTAGTAAAAATATCTGGCGTACCACCACCGAAGAATTCGCACGGGATTCGTTTGAGAATCTCTTGTTTAGCCTGTGTCGATTCTACGAAGTAACCGGGAGGTATCCTTCCAATATTACTTTTGTGGGCTATCCCTTTAAAAAGAACCGATTTACCAACCTTCATCGGGTTGCCCTGAAATTACCCACGACTAAATTTCACTATGTGGACTCACCCGTCGACGATGACTTTTATGTCGACGCGGAGAAAACCAAGGGTGAGCTCACCAATGCCTATCGGCCGTTTGAGATTGATCCGTATGGTTGCACTGGTATATTACGGAAAAAACGCGCAAAACGTAACCCTTTTCATCGTCAGTAAGTATTTTTCCTGAGAAAGAGTAATCCGCTGCAGTATGAAATTTAAGGTCATTAGTAATGCAAAAATGACAATAACTATCCCACAACCTTTATGTAGTAATGGTTAACCAACAAACATACTGTAAGTACTAACCACTCACTTCTGTCGTTAGTACCCCCATTGCGTTTACCTTTTTGCTCAGGCACCCTTACACCAATAGCTGCCCAGCTCTGTACGATTTGCTTACGTATTGTGACCACGCAGATAATGCCAAGATCTACTCCCATCAGTTACCTTGGGAATAGGTACAGTTGTTGTTCTTGACAAGCCCCCATTTCGCTATCCTCATTTTGTATTGTAGGGCGTACTTATGCCTCAGCTTTATTCAATATGCTACTTCCCCCTTTTCAAAAGTGGATTACCCAAGTACCTAATCCACTAGGTATTTACCATTACACTAACGGCCACTATTTATAGGTTCTCTGATTAAATTCTTTGTGAGGGTTGCCGTCTTGATTTTGGAGTAAATTAATAAGAATGGGGGGGGTGCTTTCATAATAGAGTTCGCATTACCCAACGATATGTCTTAGATGTGCTCAGTATTGCCATAATTTACGATAATATTCGCATTTTATGGTTCGAAGATGTTGTAACGAAGTGTTCCTTTCTTACGCGTCGACCAAATGTAACATGAAACTGCAGGTAAACTGGATCAGCTGATTTAATCCTCGCTGATATTCAAACCGAATGAAACCATCATTGTTTTTACTGCTGACGAGTTGCAATGCAAAATAATTTTGCCCAGTTAAGGATATTTAGTCTGCAGCGCCATGTACAGGTGGTTGGTGTTGATGAGTGGAGAGCATACACAATAAGGAAAAATAAAACAGCAGGAACACAGAATAATATGTAATTAATAACAATCATTACACGACCTATCAGAACAATACCAGTGCTTTTAGTTAGTGACACACACAGCCAGATACTTACCTAACAATTCCCCTTGCAGAATCACCTGAAGAGTATGACTCTGCCCTCAGAATTGAAGCATCCTGATGCCCTCACTACATCTCAGAAGAAGAAGGTGAGTTCATAAGACAACCATTTGTGGAGAGTGGCGATAACCACTTCAAAAAATTATACAAAGCCCGAAGGCACTTAGAACTCATGCTGACGCTTGATATGAGGCTACTGCTACTGTGTGCCAGTCAATCTGGCTGTGCCCCGCCACTGAACTCTCCTGGGGATCTCATCGTTGTTGCAGAGGCCGAAGAGAAAGCATCGGAAATGAAGAACAGTGGCAAAATCTCAGTACCTGAGATGAACAGGAGGGAGTTGACCAACCACGGACTCCAAACACTTGCATGCAGATCACTCCAAGATACATCATATATATAGTTGATAATCTCCAGGGAAATCTGACTTCCTGCACTTGTGTTGGTGTGGTGTGAACCCCAGGAAATTGACGAAAAGGAATTAGTGATGGGTTACAACCTTCGCCCATGATTACATATATAATACAAAACAACAAGAAGAGTGCTAGAAATTGAAATATTTAAACAAAGAATATAATAAATAGTTCGATGGATTAAAACTGAGATAAACTAAATGTCAAATCTGCATGAATTTGGTGACATAAGTGAAATCTAAGGTAATCAGAACCGACGATATTTACTATCGCAATAGAAATGAGATTAATATCAGAATTTCCTACTGTACGAACAGAACTTTGGAAACGGAATAAATCAAAAATTACAGTGAGTTGGGTGATCAGAGTTACAGAAAAACAAACAATAAAAATCACTTACCATCTGCGGAATCAAAATCAGAATTCATATAAACGTAAAAATTGAATGGAAAGAGAAAAGTATACTTAACACTGTACTCTTAGTGTAGCAAGGACACCAAACTCCCTAAACACCGGCATCATTTAATCGGGTTTAAATACCAATATAAATTCATCAGAAATACTGACATCAGAAAGAATCTGAAACTAATCTAATCAAGCACCACAAAACCATAGTTGGTTTCACTGATGAAAGCTTGATCATTACTGACATCACCTTTTTAATCGGCCTGTCAAGCTAATCTCCCATCATATCAGTAGTACCACAGTACAAATGCAGGGCACCCCATCACAAAGACTAAAAGGGTTAAAAAGGGGGTCTATTAGGTCCCAAAACATTGTTTTCCAAATAGAGGAAACAATTAGTTGGATCAACACCATTAATCATCACAAGTTATGCCTGGCCTTTGCTGGTTTCAAACATTGTTCTCCGTATGATGTTTTCATCAATGCAAAGGACATAAGTTAATTCAGATTCATCACTCCCATTATTATGCCTAGTGGTAAACAAGAAAATATCGCACATGTGCTTCTCATAGGTATGCCACAACACATCTGGTGCACCAGGGTTGCAAAACAGTAGGAGAAGAAAGAAGAGATCTCTTATCTGCTGAAGCATGGCAACAGAGACTGTTTCGGCCAAGCACAGCTACCACTCATTATCATTCTCCAACAAACCATGTGCAAGTGCCACAGACTTAAAGTCATTATGTACAATACCATTGAGAGTCCTCAGATCCTCATAAGAAGGGGATATAAATAAACGTTTTAATGTTTGAACTGAGTGTAGTGGTTATAAATGTCAGATGGGTGCCAAGTAACATCAGTGACAATTGAAGGAATGAGAACGTGAGGTAGGGAGTAAGAAGGGAGGGATAGAAAACATGTGTAAAAGAGTGCAAAATGAAAAATGTGAAGTAATCAGGCCAACGAAGTGTGAAACTCAACCAATAGAAAAACCGCATTTTCAGGTCATCCAATTTACAACTACAATTACAAACGCAATACTTTTTTATATTATTTTTAGGGTTATATCGGCAAAAAGTGTAAACAAGCCGACACAGACTATTGGGCTGTGGCGTTTATTTTGGTGTTTTTTTTTTCTAACAGGCTATTTACCTTTTGAACCCATTTGTAGTTTTAGAGCCAAGAAATCAAAACAATCAGCGATGGACTACACACATTATCAGGCCTCACGTACAATATGCTCACATTGATCGTCGGATGCCTAGGGTGGGAAGTCAATCAAGGTCATAAAGCCCAATAATGCTATCCAAATGAAATCCAGACCACGAAGATAAGCCTTCGTACTGGCTTTTCTGAATTAGAGGATGCATTCCTCCATCACCTGCTCTCTTCCAATCTCCCAGGGTTTTTTTTTCATGAACTCGGCACATCGAAATATTCGTAAAGAGCACATACAAACAACGACAAAACATACTCTAATATAACTTTTGTGAATCACATTGGGAGTATTTAATAGTTTCGGGTATTCACCCGTTGGTGAAATCCCGAAACGAGGGAAAAAGTGGCAACGTGAATGTCTCCTTGTGTCAGGACATTGGAAAAAAATGAAAAGGATGGCTGTTAACAGCGAGTATTCGTGATTCCCATCTTGATTTCCATACTGTACGCAGGGTTTTCCAGAGCTCTTTGTAAGGAAGCATAAGTTCGCTTATTCTTGTAGATAACCATTAAAACTTTCCAAAAAGAAGCAACCAATATACTGCAGACTGGACAGAATGCGTATGTGTGGTGTCTTTGAGGTGGCTTGGTGTTCTTTTACTCGATTGTTAGACTGTCATTTCTATATTTTTTTTCGCATCATTGTATGAAGTGGGACATGTAGAAAAGGGCTTAGTAACATATCCTACTTAAAAGGTTGTACATCTAGAGTCCAGTGATAAATCTCGAAACTATAGTCAGTCAACACAGTAACTTGCAATGTGTGAACACCAGCAAACCCATGCATACAGTTGGTGAAAGAAAAAAAAAAGGTATGTGTCTAGTTGAGTTGCCTGCTGATAAATTTCCATACAGGACCAAGAAAGTGTACTAGAGCTTTATTTTAGTTTAACGTATTAGTGCAACCCCGAGTGCCCACGGTCCGAGTAACGGCATTGGTGAATAATCTATCCATTGTCACCCATCCACTGTATAGCCCAATCGGGGTGCGAAGGTTTAACCGGGGTGGTACAAACTTGGTATAAATGACGTTGGTGACAAAGAAACTCCCATTTGCCATTTTATCAACTCTTTTCGGCCCGAGGGAGATTGGGTTAAAAGAAGAAATCAGTATTCCCAAGTCGCACTAATAAATACGATACAACTTAAAGCAATTATAGTCAATAACAGGCTGTTATCAAGCTAATCTGGCAGTCAAAACTGGGCGGTATATACTGTATCGATCGATACAGTAAAAAAAGAGAAAAATTCGATAACTTGTGAAATCTGGGTGTATCGTCAAGATGCTCAACATCGAATCACAAGCGATGCGGTACTCCCCTCCCTTGGGGAAAATTTAGAAAAATATCACATCAATGAAAGCCATGGCGCGGGGAGTTGGGTGACAAAGGGGAAAATCCACCTCCTTACAACGAACAACGCGTAAGGTGTAGTGTTCAACAGACATGCATTTTCTCATCGCGCTTCTCACAGTGGGCCGGAGAAGGATCGCCCTCCGTATTCCCAACCAACACCACTTGTCTGTTCTTTGTCGTCCAAGGATCCAACCACAAGCTATGCATTAAACTTGGCCCGTGATTGGCTATTGATACATTAGCAGAGGCAGGTTTGGGTAGCTCCCCTGTCCTCCTCTTTTTAGATTTTTAATCTGGACAGAATTAAATATCCACAGCGGGCTATAAAAGCAGGGCTGGCCGCCAGAAGAACAATTCTTACTCGGTGTCAATTTTGATGTGTTTTTTATTTTATTTTAATGTTATAATCTACGACTTTAGTCAGGTGGAGCTTACACTGGTTTCGCTAGTTCGAGCTGGTGTACAGAGTATTATTGGCTTGTTCTTTTTAATTTCTTGCGATATAGCGTTTGCGGTCCTCTTTTACTCTACCGTTTATTATATAGATATTTACTGCTGTGCGGTTGTCTATTATCACACTGTTTCTGTGAAATTTGTCATCCAAAGATTTAATTCGGTATCCACTCTTCATATCACGACTTTACTGTGGAAGACCTCGATTACATTTAAAGCACTCATACACCGGTATTCGTAGTGCGTTTTGTTCTTTTGCTCACAGTATACCTTGTTTATAAACAATACGCTTGATGCCAAGGTGAGCGATAGCAGTGCTCTCGTTCACACTGTGGTTTCCATTTACTTCCCCTCGATTCTTTTACCACATCTTTGTGTGTTTCAGTTACAATACCAGTGCATGCATGTGCAGGTTCCTAGTTAATATTTTGTTACCCCCTCCTTTGACTCGCTCACTGTTACGCTTTACCTCACCTATACCTGTTATTTTTCTCACTGCTTTATACGACCCGTTTCCCCCGTTTAAACAATGTTTTCCTTGCAGAATTTGTGCGCCACTAGCGTTGTGGCCATCTTTTTCGGGAGTGAGCTAGTCTCCTCTTCACTAAGCGGTTCCGGTACCATCACTCCCCACAATTACGTTGATATGGGTACTTATGCCCTTACTAATAATCCACCGAGTTGTGGCATGCCCTATGCCTCACTGGATATCACTCGCATTACTGCTATTCAGACTATGGATAAATCCTCGGAATGCGGTAAATGTATCAAAGTGACCAACGGTGACGACCCTTTGAAATTTATTCACGTACTGGCCGTGGACACTGGCGGCAGAGGTTTGGATGTCAGTACCGTTGCTTACAAGGAGCTTTTCGGACAAGATACTGACCCAGCACCTGCGTCATGGGAACCCGCTGACGATTCCGATTGTAGTGGCATTTGGAGTAATGGAAGCTCACCAAAAGAGGACGACACCACCGCTGCACCAACGTCCTCTCCTCCAACCAAACCCACACTGGGTAACAGTGCCTCTGCTTACGTGCGACCGATTACTAATTCTGGAGGTGGCCAGGACGTGATTGACAATTCCTCCCAGTCTACGGTTAATACAACTGATAGTTCTGGAACAACCAATGTTAATGAGTCAGATCCTACCGTAGCACAGGGCACCACCTCTCATTCTCCGAATTATAAACCTTCCACCTCCAGTGAATCATCAACGCCGTTTAAAGACAGCGATACTGAGGGTCCACTGGCTCGACTAAATACCGGTGGCAGCACTAGCATGATTTTTCGAGCATCTTCTTTGATCATTGGTTCCTCACTGACCTTCTTAACTGCCGGTTTCCTTACACTCCATTCCTAAATATTCTGCTGCACTCTGAATATTTGGCGTGTTTTTCGCCGCTCAGCATTCCAACCCATTTTACATCTTGGTCACTTGTTCTTTTTTTTACACGAAAATAATCTACCTTTATAAAAAAATGCTACGTTGTCAATATTCATTATCCCTTGTACATCAAATTCGGTGAGCAGGTTAAATCACATGACATTTAATTCATGTTTTGGGAATTCAAGGCCTGCTTTTTTCGATGCCGTTTGGTTATACAATTACCTGGCCGATTTTCCTTGTTTCCAACTTTGGGTTGCGACAGGGTAGCCGTTTAATTCATACTTTTTTTTTCCTTCACTTTTACATTGTTATTTTAAACTTGGTGTACATTCTCCGCCTTTAACCATTTCAAGTGACACGTTCCTTTTTTACAATCGAAGCTATGGGTTATCGTTCCTTACACAGCGCCTTTAATTTCCCCCACGGTCGGGTATTTCCCGGGCAGTGTACTTTTGTGATAACCGATGCCATGGCGGCCGACGGCGGTTTCCTCCTTCACCATTTCATTACCTCGGCGTTACAAGTAGGTCCTTCGGGGGCCTCCGTTGAGCAACTCGGCACATCGGTTCAACGTCAGTTACATCTACACCCCAAGCAAGATCCCACTCCGTCGGTTTCGTCGTCGCCAGGGGTTACTTCGGGACCTGGTCCGGATTACCAGGTTATTCTAGTGGGGCTAGCCCAAATCTTTAATCATTACATGTTAGTAGCTCGCAAACTGGGTGTTAATCTCATGACCTACCGTGAGCAAAACCGGTTTGTATTTGTTGACGGGTTAAGTCGGTTGGCATCGGTGAGTCATTGTCGTACGTTGGTTCCCGGTCAAGCCAATGTGCCCACTACCGCTACTACGCCATCGTACGTTTTACCGACTTTCCAGCGTGAGGGCCAGTCTAGTCAACGCTATTTGGATGATTTGTTGCGGGAAATTTTGAACTTTTTGGAGCCGGGCCAGAGTTTAGATAATACCCAAACCAACCCCGATAAGGCACCCAGTCCCCTGATACCCTGTCTAATTTTTGACGATATTTCGGTGCTGTGGAACCTGGGTATGGAGGCCAACGCAATTGTGCAATTTTTGCTGGCCTGTAAATTGGCCGCGGAATCCCGTGGCGGTGCTCTTATCGTGTTGGTCCACGCCGATGCCTGTTTGGCCTCCCAGCAGCAGTCCACTGACCGTACGTCAACCGATATGAATGCGTTTACTAGAGGCTATGATTATTTTATAAGGTCGTTACAGCACCTAGCTACCATAGTGCTACAAACGGAGTCTTTGACTAGCGGTCATTCCCGCGATGTTCATGGCCAGGTAAGTTTCCCCACTGTATTATAACTGTCCCTTTTTCTCCCTACTCTCTTTAATGTCGTTGTGTCGATTCTTTGATAACCTTTATGAATACAAAGCTCACCAACTTGTGAATTAAGCAGCGGCAAGTATTAACCAAATCGTAATCATCAATGATGAAATTGTAAGAATACCTTGATATATTGACGACTAGTTAACCATGATTCGCGGACCACAATGCTATTCCAAGGAGTTCAAATCTCGGGTTTTGCACTATAAAATCTATGACAATAATGTGGAATTCTTCGCCCCAGGATTCTCGAGCGCAGTTTTGTAAGGAACGCTGCTCAATTTATACCTGAAAAATAAAAATAAAAAATATACTGTTCCCCCCCACACATGTTATTTGTTCACAGAGATCCTGATACTCTAACCCATTGTTCTTGTCCCATGGGGTATCAGTGAATTATGACATAATCTACAGCGGTATGTTCATATCGTTTAATACCATATATCATCATCATTTATTGTACAGCTTAGGGTTCATAAAGTCCCCTCTCGACCACGAATGAGCAGGCCTTTGACTTATCCACCGATGAGAATCATGGGACGATTGTGTGATTTGGCAATGTTGTGCATACCAGCATGTTTGGCCTTTTTCTTTCGTACTGCGTCACGAATAATGTCGAGTAAAGGCTGATCATTCCCCTCCAACATTTCCGCTAGGCACGCAGTTAGGGTGGCGGGGTCGTGTTGGTTGGCCCGAATAGCATTGAGTTCTCTGATTTTGAATTTCCGGATGTAATCTCTCAGGCTTACCTCGGTATTCCCAAACAGACACACTTTTAAATTACCGTCGGCCGTGATTCGTACCCGGTTACAAGTATGGCAGAAGTGATCTGTCATAGATGTAATAAATCCAAACTGACCCCGAAATCCTGGAATACAGTAGGTCTTGGTGGTGTCGTGTGCCTCATCGGTGAGTTTGGTTGGTTCGCCAAAACGCATCTTGATAGCCTGTAGTAACTCCCGGTAAGGAACCAGTTTGTGCTGGCTCCAACGGTTGCCGTCAAATGGCATGTACTCGATAAAACGCACCGTGATAGGGCGGTACTGGGTGTACTGCACAAAATCGGGCACTTCACGTTCGTTGATTTGGCGCATTACAACACAATTGATTTTGACATTGAGCTGGGGATATTCACTAGCCATTTGGATACTCTCGAGGACACGCTCCATACCTTTTCTTCGGGTTAATAATTGAAATTGCAAGGGATCCAAGGTATCCAAACTAAAATTTATACCGTCAAGACCGTTCTCCACCAACTGGGGCAACTTCCGTCGCAGGGCAATACCGTTGGTGGTTACGGCAAGTGACTTGAGCCCCCACGAACGCAGCAAATTGAGGTGTCCCACCAGATCCACGAAATCTTTTCGAATGGTGGGTTCTCCGCCCGTCAACCGAATTTTTGTCACTCCTTGTTTTACAAAGATCGCAGCCAAGTACACAATCTCCTCTGTGGTTAACAATTTGTCGGACGGGGTCAGACTCACTCCTTCCTCGGGCATGCAGTACATACAGCGCAGGTTGCAACGTTCCGTCAGGGAAATGCGGAGGTAAGTATGTTTACGCTGGAATTGGTCGGTTAGATGTGAATTATTATCAAAAGGTCGTATGGCATCCACGGCCGCGATACGGGCCCGGACTTTGGACTGTGCCGAATTCGCCCCAGGTTCCGTCGGGGGCATGGTATGAACTGGACGCTGCCGTCTTCGAGGCACTAGGTGGCCACCTTCAAATTTCCTAATACAGTGCCACCTGGACAAGGACCAATGGATGCGAGTGGTGGTTCCATAAAGTAAAGCACTGCCTCGCATAATGTAAGTGGGAATACGGGCAAGGGACAATTGCAATTAAATTTCCCGAGGGGAACGAAGACGGGGTGTATTACGACTAACCCTAGTCAGAAATGACGAAGAATTAGGTGCTGAGATGGATACAAGGGATGGAGCCCGGGATGGAAAGTAATTTAGTAAACTGTGCATAGGTCCAGCTCAAAAAAAAAAGAAACAATACAAACTTTGTCAGCACAGTTTGTCCTACTCTATGCCACCAAGACTATGCAATAAAAAATTATCTTGGCTGTGACGAAGTGAGTGTTACGCAGCATGCCATTTTGGTGGGATTTCTTCTACCAATCCCATTCATACTAGGCATAGATTACACGCAGGAAAAAACGACGGTGTAAATATTGGGCTGTTCTTTATCCCAGGTTACATCGTACCTCACGTGCCTTATATCTCCATATCTTTGTGGTATATAATTCACTCACCGAACTATCACTGATGGCTCGCTCTCTTCTCATTTGGAGGTGTTGCTTACATTATCCTAGTTTACACTCTGTTTACATGCTTCATGCATACTCCATGCTGTTTACCCAATATACTTGTTTACCTATCGTTTATTAAAGGCTATTGTGTACCCAAACCTTAACAATTATAAATAAAATATGGGTAGTTCTTTTTCAACTATATAACGAAAAATCCGCCAGAGGTGAATGGGTCTCTCACTAAACCCTATGTTATGCTGTAGCTGGTACATTTTTCGCTCCAAACCTCTATATAATTGAAAAAAAAAAATCACCCACCTTGTGGTGTGATTATGCGAACTCCTACTAAAGTTAATATGATAGGTCATGTGATAGCACCCTTCGCCCTTATACGCGGTGGGAATTTGGGAGTACGATAGTCGGTTGGCACAGATAGGACAGGGTACCAACAAACCAACTTACCCCAACGTCTTGTGGTCAAAGAGGAGAGAGAAGCCAGCAATGCCTACGGACATTCCCACCGTTCCTCGTCCCTTGACTAGACTCGAATTGGCTCGTCTGGTATACCATTTACGGTTGCGGAGAAAACATGGATATTTATTGAGCATCGTTGGTCATAGAAATTCTTTTTTAACTGGCGTCGCTATTTAAATCGCTTTGTAACTGCGTTCTATTGTATTTTTTTTATAGATTTTTATCAGCTAATCGTACGTTTAATTGTTTCATTTCTACAGAACGCCGATCTACCATGCTTCGTCTAGCTACTACTCGCATTGGTAAGCTTTTTTTCTCCAGTTTTTCCTTATTCTTTGAGAGTGAGGTGAGCATTCCACAAGTCACAACAACCCAGTTGGTATGTCCTTTATTAAACAAATGAATTCATGCTCTCCTTAAAGTGGATAGTATTCTTCGAATAACTTACTAATTCATACTCTATTTTTTTTGTTCCACTGCGGATTGCGTTTTTTTGAACAACAATTGCATCTACGGGCTTTTTCGGTGTACACCTCCTAAGGCCAACGTCGGGCCTTTTCCACGTCCATCGGTCGCCTTTCGGCCTACGATAGTACCTTTGGTAATCTGGCACTGAGTAAGAATACTCGTGTCATTTGCCAGGGTTTCACCGGTAAACAGGTACGTTTGCTAATATGGAAAGGGATGAGGGACCATGCTTTTTTTTTCATCCCTTACTCTGCCAGCGCTATAATTGTGGCTGGGTGCTGCTGGAAAATTCATTCCTATCCTATACTGGCTGCATCAGTGATATGATAGTTTGATGTAGATGGTCAAACACATGTAATCATGTAGATAGCGAGACAAACTCCGGTGCTAATCACCTTTTGCTGTATTGTATTGTCATGATCCCGGTGTTTGTCACATATAGGGTACTTTCCACTCGCAACAAGCTATCGACTATGGCACCAACATGGTCGGCGGCGTGTCACCGTCCAAAGCGGGCCAAACCCACCTGGGTTTACCCGTGTTTGGTTCGGTCAAAGAGGCCGTGAGTGAAGTAAAACCCGATGCATCGGTCATTTACGTTCCCCCTCCCGGTGCTGCCGCCGCCATTTTGGAAGCCATTGAGAACGAGATCCCTTTGGTGGTTGCCATTACGGAAGGTATCCCCCAACAGGACATGATCAAGGTGGTCAAGGCGCTAAAGTCGCAAAACAAAACCCGATTGGTCGGTCCCAACTGTCCAGGTATTATTAAACCTGGTGCCTGCAAGATCGGTATCATGCCGGGTCACATTCACTCCCCGGGTAAGATTGGTGTGGTGTCCCGTTCCGGTACTCTGACGTACGAAGCGGTAAACCAAACCACGGAGGCGGGTCTCGGACAGTCGTTGGTGGTGGGTATCGGTGGTGATCCTTTCAACGGTACCAACTTCATCGACTGCCTCAAATACTTCTTGAATGACTCGGAAACCGAGGGTATCATTATGATTGGTGAGATTGGTGGTTCGGCGGAAGAAGAGGCAGCGGCTTACCTTCGTGAACACAATCTGAGCCGGGCCAACCCTAAGCCCGTGGTATCATTTATCGCTGGTCTGACCGCTCCTCCCGGTCGTCGTATGGGACACGCCGGTGCCATCATCGCCGGTGGTAAAGGCGGCGCAGAAGATAAGATCCGCGCTTTGGAAGATGTTAACGTCGTTGTGTCCAAGTCGCCGGCGCAGTTGGGTGTGTTGATGCAAAATGCCATGAAGGAAATCGGGCTTATTTAGACATGCTGATAATAACCAAGCATTGTCTGCCTTCCTTCTACCAGTTTGAAACTAGGTGAAGCGGTGATTTTATTGACCACGATACGACGTTTCCATATCCAAGTTAAAGGACGAGGCTGGCTTTTCCTACACTGTTTTGTTCATTTCGAGGGTTATGTCTCTGGATCAGCGACGGTGTAGTGATGATTGATGAGCAAAGGTTAGGTCTGTTTCACTAAAGAATATGATTTTTATAAGGCTATTTACAAATTTATTCACATAGGCTGTCAGCTAGTACATAATGAGTGGTTAGCGACTTCGTTTTCTGCATGCCGTGACATTGCTATTTTTTTATGAAAGCTCTCTCTATTAGACCTACTTAGGAACGGTCAACCTTTGATGCAAGGCTATACGAATTTAAAGGAGACACCCTGGGTAATGCACGGTATAAGTAATGCGCCGCCAAGAATCCATCATCACTTACCCGCGTCTTCCCGCTAAAAGAGACGAATATTGGTTAGCAAAAGAAAACTCACACACACACACCCGTTTTTAAATGGTTAACGACAATATTTATTAAGGGTGATTAAGCAAAATATGAATATTTATGAAGTGGAGTTGATACGGACAATGCAAAAACGAAACCAGTAAAAAAAATCCAAATGAATATATTACCAAGAAAATGGTGAAACAATTTCAACCAATAACAATTGCCTATTCCACTAGATTTTGGCAACTGGGACAGGTATACCCAACCCTCCTATTATTTCTGTATTAGCCTATACAAAGGGACGGTCATGGAGGAGTATATACGGTATAAAAATGGTATAGCAGTTCCCAATCTATAAACAACTAAAAATCGTCCAATTTTTGGTAAATAAATATAAACAGCACAAACTAAACCTAATACGATAAAAGTGAGAGATGGAGGAGAAATCTAATCGGAGTCAACCTCGTAACACCCTGCAGGGTTCGGTTTTTCCTTGGGCGCAATGACCTTGAGCACTTTTTGGTACAGCTCAAATCGTTTGTGGGCCTTTTCTTGGTTGGGACCGCCACATTCCAATTCACCGTTGATAGCCTTGGTCGAAGCGCCAAACTCGCCATCGGTAACACCCGGTTCCTTGTGGACCCTATTTTTCCAATACCAAAAGGACGTGTCCCATGCGATGGTGTCGTTGGAAGACACCAAGAGGGGTTCTTTCAGTAAGAGATCGTTGCCGAATAGGGCCTTGGATGCATCCAAGTAATTCGAGGCCCACGTGAGCTGAATATAGCCCCGTCCGTAGTATTGGTTGACGGTTCCATTCTTTTCGCCGTCGGAACTACTGCGGTAGTCCAACTCAGAGGCGTATTTCCCGGCGCATTTGTTGTCTTCACAGCCGTGTTCGGTAGTGTGACGCAACCCGTCCGACTCCCAGAGTACTTGGGTTAGAAACATGGCCGCCTCTCGGGCGTCGGTGATATCCCCCCGTGACTTGATAGAATTGCGGAAGATATCACAATGACCGGGCTTTGGCGCCGGGTACCCTGCAGCTTTCACTGCGGCAGTAAAGGTTCCGCAATCTATCACATCCGACCCTGGATCGGGAAACGAGTCACTCATCAGGGATAATACTTTGAGGTTAGAGGACTTGGATACGTCGTCTTCCCGTCGGCGGAGATAGTTGGGTTCTGTGTCACGTGTGGCTAAGCGGTAACCAGTTGAGACCGGCTTATGATGGGTTGCTGTATGTTGTGGGATTCGAGACCAGGCGTATGTAGTGGTCATACAGTGACACAACAACACTGTTATGCACCATGCGCAGGCCGCATAGGTCGAGGTCAAGCCCAACATATTGGAAACTCGGCTAGTAAAGGGATGTCTCGGGGATGTAGTTTATCAGAAATCGGGTCGCATAAATTGACCAGAAACAGTAAAAATTGGATTGATTTGAAGTGAGTAAAAAAAAAAGAGGTTAGAAAGTGGGTGGTTCGGGAAGTAAACCGGGGGAAGACACACGGTAATACAGGGGATACCCAAATGCCGCTCTAAACGAATAATTTTACTTGGCAACGAAAAGTATCGGTATATGCTACAGTTGGTATAAAAGAAGGCACAGATATGTACACTAGTGATAATATATACAGTAATAGTAAAGAGAAAAAGGTGAATAGACTTGGGGGGGGGCAAATAATGATGAAAAAAAGTACCCTATGATACGATGTAGATGGCTCAGTTTGCGAAATATGGTCATTCGATAACCTTTTATACGTTTTCTGCGTGGTCCTGATAAACTACAACGTACTATTCATACAGTCAGGCGAATGTATCCTTTGAAAATGGCAACATCCGGAAGAGGAAGGAGCTAAGATCCCCTTATTTTTTTTGTCTTTTCGGTGATACGCGAGATTGCTGGTTGAAAAAGTTGGCCAAAAATTGAGCCATTGGTTGTATTCCCACTCTGCCTCGCATCTTTTAGTGTTGTGTTCATTTTGTACACACAATTATTACTATTGACAATGGCCATGGAAATCCTACCAAACTGACTTTCCAAAGCAGGACTACGGTTAATCCCAAAGCACGCAAGTTTCTCGACTTAATTGATACCCTTTCGGCGGGGGGCGCTTCCCATACATTCGATTGAGGGATGATAGGCCTAAATTTAGGCCTGCGCCTGTGCCTGCGTTGCATCAACCAACTACTGAGTGTACCAACAGCACCACAGTGTGCCCCATCAAACAATGTACCACTTTTGAGTAACTCAGTGGATTTCGAACGAGCCTTTGTTTGGATGGTCCACAAGTGCCAACCATTATTCTTTCAATTCGTAGATCTTTTCTTTATTATCCATGTGTGTCATCATTGACAACAAATTTTTTTTTTTTGGTATCTTTCTTTTTTTTTTGGATGGCGGGGGTTATCCCTGAGTCCTTGCAATTGTATAGTGTCATTGATTGAGCCTTTTAACGAAATTTCAACCTCCTTCTCTGGACGGATTGTGTGGGCGGTAAGGATGCAATTGTGCTGGCTCGAGTGTATATACTAAACAATTAATGAGATACATGCATAACATCCCAGGCTAGATAAGGGGTAAAGAGTACATTCTGAATGGAAAGCCGATGTTTTGAATACCTCACAATGGTATGCAGCGAAAAGACGTGGTTAGTTGTCAAGTGCTACATAACAATAGCCCAATTCCTGCTTGGTTTTCATGAATCAATACATCGCTTCTGATATACCCAATCAATGCGATTAAGAAACCGTTATAATGATGTATTTTTGGCTGGATGACACGCCTCGCATTTTTCAACATTTTACATGACATGATTTATTTTCAACTAAAATATTGTGTTACCAGCAGGAGAGTAGTAAACTTGAGTTTATGGCTTTTCCATCAGAGCACACTGCATGGACAAATGGACGCCTATTGTGATACAAGGTGTTCATTTCTTTTTTTTTTCTAGTATTATATACCGCCCTGTTCATCAGTAAAAAGACTTGGCCTTTCGGTTTATTACAATGGTATACCGTGCACCCACGGCGACTGATTCAGGATATCCCCTTTACGGATCTCGACTTTTGTATTCCACCAGATTTAAGAAACAATGATCTATTGTTCTGAGGCTTGTATATGTTTTATCACACAATATGGACTGGATAAAAGTCCCTATTGTTTCCAGTGTGATATAATTACAAGGGATAAGTTCGCTATTGTTACCCTAATAGTCGTTTTGGAAAGGGTACGTTGCCTGTACCATACTGGTGAAGAAAAGGGAAGATTCCTAGAACTAGCCCATATTTTATCTTGCCTAATCAGTACGGTCTATTACTGGAAAATGACATGTGTGCGTACAATGGTGGTGGTCGAGAACGATAGAAAGACAAGGTGGTTTGTCACCTTGTAATAAATATTCGGTGTGGTCTGCAGGTGATACTGTTTTGTGTTAGTACGACAGTAAACTAATATATTCAACCAGGAAGCATGGTGTTACCACCCTATCCAGGTCAACAGTGTGGAATTCAGTTTTTTCTAGGTATTTCCCACAGTATTGCCCCAATTTACATTTTTTTCCCGTTACTTTTTACTAATGCCTTTAATAGAAAAAAAAAAAGATCTCTTTCTTGCAACTGCTTTCCAATCATAGCAAGACTCATTACAATACCACCATGACCCTAAGCAACACTAAAGAGCTCGATTTAATCGTTAGACCGGCTAGTCCTGAGCAGGTGGTGGCCACCTGGCGACGCACTCATATGGTATGGGGCAAGAAACTCACCGTAGACAAATATCTGGAACGCGAACGAGTGCTCTCCCATGCGGCTTTTGCCGGCCCTAACCTTACAGTGTATGTGCTGGTACCCCGGTCCCAGCCGGATACTTTGGACATGTTGGCCCATTGTGACGTTTTCAAACGACCTTGCCTAGTGTATACTGCACCTGCCACGAATGCCTCCGCAGAGAAATTAGATAGCGGTGATTCGGCCGAGTCAAAAGTTGTATCACCTGCCACCACCGGAAACCAGCCAACCCAGGGTGACGCTTACAGTATCGCCTCGGTATTTTGTCCCCACAAGTACCGTGGACGTGGCTATGCGTCTCTGATGATGCGGTTAGTCTACCAGCACTTACAGAGTCAACCCAACGTACTTGTGTCCACACTTTATTCGGATGTGGGACCAAAATTTTATGCGAGGTGCGGATGGGATACATACCGGGCGTTTCACTATGAAATCAAGGTTCCATCGTCGTCTGCCTTGACTGAGGAAATCAGGGACCGTATAGAATGGTTAACCAGTAACAACGTCGATGAATTAATTCTACAGGACTGCCGTCAGTTACGCGATAAGCTGCAAGCGTTGACCCTTGAGACCAACGCGGCCACTGCTCCGTCCCCCGGCGGTCGTTATTTGCTAATTTTACCCAACCATGCCACTATGGAATGGCATTGGTTACGTGCTCAAGTCGTGGGATCTGCTCTAGGGTATACCCGTCCAGAACGCTTTGGCTGTAAAATAGTCACCCCTAATGATTCTTCTTCCATTCCAAGTTTCATGTTCTGGGTTCACGACTTTTCTACCAAAGAGTTGCTTGTTTTGCGTACTCACTTGAACCATGAACATGCCCAAAAGTTGTTGTTGACAGCGGCGGTGGAAGAAGCACGGCAGTGTGGACTTGGTAAAGTAATCATCTGGAAAGTCGACCATCCTTCGTCATTTGTGTCGGAAGGACCGCGCATTATTCCGGAAGAGTTGCCGGTGGAATGGAAAGTGAAGGAGGTAGAACGCATTGATAGTCTCCCCGCGGTGGCCTGGTTTGCATCAGAGGAGCACCAAACCAAGGGATCCTTAACATGGCTTTGTAATGACCGCTATGCCTGGGTGTAGAGTGATGGTGTATTAGAGAAAAATATAGCACAGCACTAGCTATCCGTTTGCACAAAAAATGTTATTGAATAGTCGTTATTATAAAAAGATTTCGCAATCTAAACTTTATTTTTAAGGTAAGGCATGACAGATGTCTCTACAACAATCCGTTACCTTATTACACTCTATAAAATTATCCAGATGCAGTCCAAAGGTTCTATTGGAAAAAAAAAGTGGACATTATGTACAGTCCCTAGTGAAATGACAAAAGAAAGCCTCTATGTAAAAACCCTCAGGAGAGGTATACATCTGTTACGTCAGAGTGCGACTACCACCAGAGGCCGTGGTGTGAACCCCAGTAGATGGTTAAAGGTTCGCGAAAAGGTCGAATAAATGTTGAGCCACCACTCCACCAATTTCAACGGAAGTTCTAATTTCCAGTATGCCCAATGGATGTGCCACCAGTCACGAATGAATGACCACCCCAAGCCCCGTTGGTGGCGGCGTTGCAGCCGCAGCTGGTACATACTTTCGTTATAAATAGCCTTGGTGCAGTAACGTCCCATAATGGCAACGGTGATGGCGGGGGATGGTTTGGTGCGGATTGCTTCGTCCACAGAACGTAATAGATCATTGGTTTTGAACAGGAGCAATAGTTCCCTAGGTACCGTTGCCAACACATCGATAATCTCGGTCAACAAGTACGGAACCGTTTCAAACACTGCGTGTAACTCATCCTGCGTTTTGGTTTGAGTGAGGTCATTCTGGATAACCTGCCAGTCGCGTCCCGTAAGAATACAAGAAAATATCATGTACAGGTCCGTACCCGCCAACAGTTTACTATACCGTCGGATATCGGCTTCGTTACCAGATATTAATGCCCGCCACATGTATGCATAGTTTATCCGAAATTCGCTCGATAGGGCACGGTACAAACCGTGGTCCAGTAGGACAATATCGAAGTTGTAACCCGAGGTTCGAGGTCCTACGTGGGGACGCACCATGATATTACCAGGGTGGGGATCACAATGGACCCAACCGTGCAAAAATACCATTTCCGAAAAAATCCGGGTGAGTTCGGTGGCAACCTGATCGGGGTTGATATTGTGCTGACAAAGGTAATCCAAATCGTCAATACGACCACCGGCGATATATTCCATCGCCATGACCCGGCGGTGGGCCCAATGAACCTGTGGGATCACCAACGGGCAATGCCGCACGTGGGCAAAGTTTTGTTGCACTCGGGTGGCGTTGAGAGCTTCCCGTGTAAAATCTAACTCCTGGGGTAGACTAATATTCATTTCGTCGCTCAACCAACCAAATTGGAAATCGGGGAACAGATCCTTTGCGATACGGATGATAAAGGTGACCGTTCCCATGTCGATTTTGGAAAATTCGTCCAGATACGGGTGCTGGACTTTGACCGCTACTTGTTCACTCGTACCACGTAAAACGGCCCGGTGTACCTGAGCCAGGGAAGCCACACCTAACGGATGAGGATCGAACTCAGTGAACAGTTCTTCCAGGCTGGTCTCTAAATCATCGCGAAACAGTTGATCAATTTCCTCGAGTGAGGATTCGGGGCACTGATCCTGCAACGGACGCATGGTGTCCGTCCATTCCCGAGGAAGAATATAGGTCATCGCGGACAAGTGCTGCCCCAATTTAATGTAAATACCCCCGCTGGCCATGAGGCACTTTAATATCCGGCGGGCGGAACGGAGGTGGACCTGAGATTTGCGTTCTTCATAGTCTCGTTTGGCTTCCAGCCAGGCATTTTCCAGTTGGGGATCTACGATTTTGCCCTGTTGGCGTAACTTGTCGGGGTCCAGCGCGGGGTCCGGTTTATTACGCAATGACCACTTGTAGTCCACGGCTACCACCGCTCCGGCTACCCCGGCTCGAAAGGAACGTATGATGGCCTTGGCGACAAAATGCACGGGTTCGTACTCGGTATAAAATAAACCTGCGAGTGCCCCCACGGCGATTAACCCCACCGTGCGACGCACCCAACGGTTGGGAGAAACTCGGGAAAAGGTAGCATGCGCTGGTCGACCTGTCTGATGGTGTATCCAGTGATACCGAAGGAATGGGTGTATTAGTGACGAATTTGCCGGCTGAAGTGTTGTGGTAAGGGCCCTTGGGGTAACCTGAACCCTGGATGTTGAACGGACAAGTTGGTTGAAGCGCAGTGATCCGGTACGGTGCGGTGCCGACTGGAGTAACCAACAGGATAACAGTGTTGACATTAGTATGTATTACGGAAATTAAGGTAAAATAAAGAAATAGAAAAAAAAAAGAATACAAAAATGGCCAAAAAATAAAAAAAAGTACAAACCGCATGCACCACTGTCACCATTAATTGAATAATAAAGGGGATTGCTCCCACCATTGTATTCCCCACATTTTTCTAAATAAATTGGAGCATTAGACCAACATTGGTTCGCAGGATCATGAGAACAGGGACCAGTTAGTGGTGGGACCTCTGACGCAGAGTGGTCAAAAGCACTTTTGGTGGGCAGCCAACCAATTCGTCGAAACAGGAAATAACAGTAATTTGTCAACCCTTTGTTGTCGTTTAAACTAGCAAGATTTGCCGACATTACCGCGTTCCCATTACTTTCCAAAATTGTTTCATTTGAGTTGACCGTTCCTGACTTTTTTTTTACCTAACGTGTCATTTATCATTATTTCTCACTCGAAAAAAGCAATGAACCTAGGAAATACCCTATGGCAAATGCACAATGACCGCAGGGAGGACGACCAACTTGAGGTTTTTGAAAACCTTGGCCGGGTGGTAGCCAAAGTGTTGGACGAACAACTTCCAACCAACCCTGTAAATTGCAGTGTTCTGGCCCTGGTGGAGGACCTGTGCGACATGGCCCGAGCATTACGTCCTACCCTTGGCACGGTCGTTTCGCATTACCTTCGGTTGTTACCTCAGGCTTATCTCCGTACTGCGTTTTCTATCATTATTTGGGAAGTATTTCCTACGCTGACAAATCTGTATATTTCTCCCACCTTGGACTTGACCTCAGCGGATCCAGGTACTCCTACCAGTCGGTTATTCCATAGCGGCGATACAGTCCTTGACACAGCGGCACGCCTACTCAACCCACGGGAAGCGTACATGCTTTGCCATCAGTATTTACACTGTATTATTGGGGACTTCCACGACGTACCGATAGCTCCGGGGCTTTGGTTAGTTCGGGTAGCCCTGGCCTTACGATACACCCGACTGGCTTTGGCAAGGGTGCGGGGGAAGAAGATTTCCAGTTTTCTGAGTGACATCTTGCCTCATTTCACCGCATTCGGTGAACTCTACCTATCCTTTTCCACGAATGAGCTGCAAGAAAAGCTGACCGATACTCTTGGTATATATGACCAGCATGACATCAAAGAGGCTAGAGGGGCATTTCTTTTACAAATAGCGTGTCAAAGACGGATGCCCCGGCCTGATACAGTGGCTGCTGATGTTAACCTCGAAAATATGGCCGATATACTTGGAGTGGCCCTGGGCGTACACGAATGTCAGCGTACAGTGGACACTTTCCGGTGGTTTACCCAGAGGTCAGCCGACATTTCGGATTGCCCAGTGGCCGAACGTCAGCGTGTGCAGGCCATATTTTTAGAAGCCTGGTCATTGCTTATTTACCCGTGGGTGACGGCACCACCGCCCTTTGACGAACAGTGGATGAAAATATACTCACCTCGTCATTTCGCACTTCGATCCCCTACATCGGGACCAGAGAAGAATGGTGTTTTAACTTTATTACTCAGTCGGACCGCAGATCTCCCCGAAATTTTGACATGGTATATGCAGACAAATGCCCCAGAATCGGTAGAAAAATACGTACAGACGGACGAGCTGAACCCAGGTCGGTTTTTACCAAGGGTAATTGCGATTGTCGTGCTGTGGTATAATGTATTATTCGGCTCAGCCGAGAAGGTCGCTTCTGTTATCGAATCCGTAAACGAAGATGGCGATGGTCTATTCGTCAATAGATTCAACCGCTGTGTAGACGAACTTGAAGTCAAAGGTGCCCCAATTTCCCTCATTGCCCAAGTGCTGCCCCACTTGCTAGTGGTTTCGGTGAAACTTGGCTGTCACATACGGGAAACACGCTACTTTGACTGTGCATTGGGTTTGGGGATCATTATTCACCAGGGACTGGGTCATCCACGGCTCCGACCCCACTGGGCTGACGTAACCAGTACCATCTCCCACCCCTTCTGGGTATGGTTACTTGTTATTGCTGCCACTAGCCCGGAAGAGCGACAACGGCTTTTAGGCTTTAACCTCGTTTCTCAGCATTTGCAGCTCCTCCCCACAGAGCAACGACTTAACACACTTTGTAGTTGGTGGGCCGTCCTCGACCAAGCTCCATCGGAGGAACTCCCTTTAGCGGAGTGGATTAACTGGTGGGAATGCCCTCAAGCGTGGGTGCTTCGGCCCACACTAATCAAATTTATCAACGACTCGATGGCGACTTTATCGGCGGATGACCTAATGGTAAGTTTATCACAGAATCTGTGGTGTGATGATCACGATAAGTTTTGTAATTCATATCGTTATCGCAAAGAGGATAAAGCTGCCTTTTCCAGACGTTGGGTGCATCGTCTAGCCAGAAACTGAGGCGTCTCTTTCAAATTACCAGGTGTTCGTAGACTAATCTCGTGAAACCCAACCGTCGATTTTCTATGGATTATTATTTACCTGTTGCTTAATATGAATGATTCGGATGGGCGTTATCTTGTCCCCCCTTTTTTTTCATTTACCGTTAAAGGTACCATCATCGTTAACGTTGGTACAGCAAATCGCTAGTGGCACGAAACGCTGGTTTTCTAATCTAGATAGTAGCAGCGGGAAAACAGTAGAGAAGAACCAACAAACGAGCGCAGCGCAAAAGCAAAACGCGCTGGCCTTTTCTACTCCAGCTATTGTTCAGTTTATTAACCTGCTGATCTTGATTACGCTCAAAACAAAGTCACACCAGACAAGCCACAGCAAATGGCAGCAGTATTACGAGGCACAGATCAAACCAGCGGGGATAGATTACATTACACTATTGGTGAATTCGTATTCTTCCCGACCTACTTCCCCTCATGACGAAAAACAGGTGGGTGTTATCCTCTAGTAATATTTTTTTTTCTACATCATTAGCCCAGGTAAAAACAACTTTCAGATCCATTATAAATTGTGTGAGATACAGATGGACTAACCAAAGTAATTTTCATTACTAACAACCCCAGCGTTGCTCTTTGTCGCTTATAAACTATACTATTTCGATCGATAGATGCCCTTGCAAGGGGTTTTCACTATACAAGACCGGTTAGAAAGGTTAGCCGAATTACTGGCATCTTGCACAACCTAGTGCCCCCTTTCTTAAATAAACTGGTTTTCCGCCATTACCACCACACACGCATTGGTGGAAGCACTGTCATCACGAGAGCATTTCTGATAGCTAGCATTTATATCTATTAAAAAGATACGAAATAAAATTTGTATACAGAGAAAGGCTGGGCAAAATGTTGAAAGACACGAGTATTAAACTAATAAACGCCATGGATGTCGCTATGGTAATAGTCAAGATTAGCTATGTGTCGGAGGTGTCAACTGCAGTATACGCTCCAATTCGACGAGTTGTTGTTTCTCAAATTCAAGGTGCCTTTTCGACAGGTTGCGGAGCCACAAGAGGGTATCCTGAACCCGCTGGTTTTCAAACCCTTCGATGCTACAAGGCAGCTCGTCGTTTAATACCTCAAGAAGCTGGGATTGGGTACTTTGCTCACTCTTGGCCTGTTCGTACTCTTCCAAGGCCTGGTCAGCCCGTTCAGTATGGATCGAGGATGCCGATTTCAAGGCCATAATATTTTGACGACGACGTTCGGTACGTTTGTTCAAGTGATCAAAGTCGCTGTGCATTTGTTTTCGGTTGGTGATTACGTCCAGGACACTCTCCGCGGAACGCTCGTAATAGTCCAAAAAATAGTCCATACGCATGCTGGCATGTTCCGCTTGTAATTGTTGGATTTCACTCACTCGGTGGAATAGATTACCTGTACGTCGTAATGCAAAGCTCAGCTCCTCGTCCGATTCGGTAACCGAGATGGCGACGTTTTTCATTGCTAATTCTTGCAATAACTCGGCCAACACTTTGCATTTGCGAGAAACCCGGGCGGACGCCTTACGGGTAGGGCCTAGATCTGACTCGTACTCTGTCAACTGGGCACCAACGGTGTCGTACCAAGGTTCCGATCCCATTTCAAGCGTACCTATTTCCCGGGGATCATCGAGGGCCTGAGGAAACGAGTGGCGCCTTTTCCGTCCGCCAGTAAACGGTAAAAATGTGGTGGATACTTTACTGGGCTCCATAGGGAGGGTGGATGGGTTAAACAGAAAGGGTGTTTCCACGAATTCGCGTAGTTCATAGTCGTTGCGTAGAATAGGGTGGGAAGCCACGCGAGTCAGAAAGAGTTGTACGGCATCCTTGACCAAGAGCTCTTCTTCAAAGGGGGTAGAGTTGAACTGGTGGGTAGGTCCCGCCGCCTGAGCCGTAGGGCCGATATGAACCACGGCGTGTTTGGCATTGGCGTTGGCACTGGTCGGGGTGTGCGCCGTTTCCTTGGGTAACGCCTGGATAACCAATCCGGGATAGGTGTGTACCAGATGAGCCCGAAGTTTGCCCAACTCGGAGTACATGCGCTCTATCGCATTGTATTGGGTTCGTTTGAAATTGGGAAGATTAGTGGTCGCGTCGAAACGAAAACTCGATCCCTTCTTACCTCTTTCCGCTTGGGTGACTTTGAACGTAAGATAGTCCTCCCCCCGGGTATGCTGACGGGAGGTGGGTCGGGAAGGAGCAACTCGGTTATCCATGACACACGACTGCTAGACCTGGGGGTCGAACAACGGATCGATGATAATGGGAAGACGGATAGGACCAACCGTGTAACACAAAAAGGAGGTGGTAAGTATACTTTGGGAGATAACAAGTAAAAAGAAGGATTTAACCGAATGAGGAAAGTTGAAAGTACCTATTTAGGTCAAAATGAAGAAGAGTGAAGGACCCAAGGATGTGCAGGCCAAGCAATGGGACATTCTGTATTAAGCGGCAGAGGTGAAACCACTGAAAGGCATTTGGTGTTGTAGGCTACTTTTCGACGCCTACCGCAATCTTATTAACAAGTTGTGCCCTTTGCATTGGTGAACGTACAAAGTACATCGTTTGAGATCGGCAAAGGCCAGGCATAGCTTAATAATATAAAAAAAGTATTGTGTCCGTAGTTGTAATTCAGATGACTCGAAAAAGCAGTTTTTCCGTTGGTTGAGTTTCACACTTCGTTGGCCTGATTACTTCACATTTTTCACTTTGCACTCTTTTGCACATGTTCTCTCTATTCCCCCCTTCCCTTGTTACTCTCTATCTCACGTTCTCATTCCCCCAATTACCATTGATGTTACTTGGTACCTATCCAAGATTTATAACCACTACACTCAATACAAATATTGAACCATTTATTTATATCCCCTTCTTATGGGGACCTGTGGACTGTCAATGGTATTGTACATAATGATTTTAAGTCTGTGGCACTTGCACATGGTTTGTTAGAGGATGATAATGAGTGGTAGCTGTGCTTGGCCGAAACAGTCTCTGTTACAATGCTTCAGCAGATAAGATATCTCTTCTTTCTTCTCCTACTGTTTTGCAATCTTGGTGCACCAGATGTGTTGTGGTATACCTATGAGAAGCACATGTGTGATATTTTCTTGTTTACCACTAGGCATAATAATGGGAGTGATGAACCTGAGTTAACTTATGTCCTTCACATTGATGAAAACATCATATGGAGTACAATGTTTGAAACTGGCAAAGGCCAGGCATAGCTTGTAATGATTAATACTATTAATCCAACTAATTGCTTCCCCTACTTGGAAGATAATGTTTTGGGACCTAATAGTCCACTTTTAACCCTTTTAGTATTTGTGGTGGGTACCCTGCATCTGTACTGCAGTACTACTGATAGAGTGTGATAGTAGTTTGACAGGCTGATTGAAAGGTGATGCCAATAGTAATCAAGCTTCCATCAGTGAAACCAATTATGGCTTTGCAGTGTTTGACTGTGATAATTTCAGATTCTTTTTTTTTCTGATATCAGTATTTCTGATGAATTTATATTGGTATTTAAACCCAGTTAAATGATGCCAGTGTTTAGGGGAGTTTGGTGTCCTTCATATGCTAAGGATACAGCTTTCAGAACACATTTCTCTTTTATTTATTTTTTAAAATTATAATTTTTGATTTTTGATTCCACAAAAGGTAAATGATTTTTATTGTTCTATTAATTTTAAGAAAGATATAGCAAAATCCCTGTAAGAACCAGATTTTATTTAATATAATTACCATCATTGTCAAGTACTGTGTGCACCCTCTTGAACCAC